>BTHU01000016.1:19857028-20114528 GCA_036184795.1 Tokudaia tokunoshimensis
GACTAAACTACCAACCAAAGTGTACACATGGAGGGGCCCATTGGTCCAGCTGCATATGTAGCAGAGGATAGCCTTGTTGAATATCAAAGGGAGGAGAGGCCTTTGGTTCTCAGAAGGTTCGATGCCCTCTTATAGGTGAATACCAGGAAAGGGAAACAGGAGTTGGTGGGTTTGTTAGCAGGGGGAGAGGAGATGCAATGGGGTGTTTTCAGTGGAGAGACCAGGAAAGGGGATAACATTTGAAATGTAAATAAAGAAAATATCAAAAAATAAATAAAAAATAAAAGAATTGTTTTAACTATTCTCTCTGATTTTGTCTTTCCAGATGAATTTGAGAATTGATCTTTCCATGTCTTTGAAGAATTGTTTTGGAGTTTTGATTGGGATTGTATTGAATCTGTACATTGTATCTGGTAGGATGGTCATTTTTACTATATTAATTCTGCCAATCCATAAGCATGGGAGATCTCTCCATTTTCTGAGATCTTCCTTGATTTCTTATTTGAGAGACTTGAAGTTATTGTCATATAGGTCTTTCACTTGTTTGGTTAAAGTTACCCCAAGATATTTTATATTATTTGTGGATATTTTGAATGGAGATATTTCCCTATTTTTTTCTCAGACTGTTTATCATTTGTATAAAGGAAGGCTACTGATTTATTTAAGTTAATTTTATATCCAGTCACTTTGCTGAAGTTGCTTATCAGCTAATGTTCTCTTGTAGAATTTTTGGGGTCACTTATATATGCTATCATATCATCTGCAAATCATGATACCTTAATTTCTTCTATGCCAATTTTTATCCCCTTGTTCTCTTTTTGTTGTCTATCGTTCTAGCTAGCACTATGAGTACTATATTGAATATTTTTTTGAGAGTGCTATGCTTGATCAAAATGTTCTTCATGAGGCTTAACTGGAGAACAAAATCTCTGCTGAGACTTCCTTTGTCAATGCAATTAATATAAATCTCTTCACCTTAGCCTCAGGCAGATTCTTCAGAGAAGGGCAAAATGGCTACATCCTTTACCAAAATACCACAACAGTCCTAGGTGACATACTGAAATTCTTCTCCACTGATACCACTAGAGTCAGGTTTCCACAGTTCAAATCACCCTCAGTAACAAAGTCTTCCATATTCCCACTAGGATAGTCCACTAAGCCCCACTTAAAGCATTCCACTGCTTTCCATGTCCAATATCCCCAAATCCATATTCTTCCAAACAAAAACATGATCATTTTTACCACAGCAATACCGTAGTCCCTGGTACCAAATTCTGTCTTAGAGCTCCCATTGATGCAAGAGACACCATGACCAAGGTAACTCTTGTAAGAACAACATTTGATTGAGGCTGGCTTACAGGTTCAGAGTTTTAGTCCTTTATCATCAAGGCAGGAGGATGGCAACATCCAGACAAGTATGGTGCAGGAGGAGATGAGAGTTCTACATCTTCATCCTAAAGCTGCTAGGAGAAGATTGGCTCTCACCTGGTAAGGAGGAGGGTCTTACTGCACACTCCTATAGTGATATACTTTCTCCAACCAGGCCACACCTATGTCAACAACGTCACACCTCCTAATAGTGCCACTTCCTGGGCCAAGCATATTCAAACCAGCACAATATGAAAAGTCAGTTTAAATATCAGGCCTCAAATATCTTTAAATGACAATTTTAGTGGAGAATGTATTGTGTTTTTCTTTTAGATTGTAAAATTCCCGAAAAACTAAGAAAAAATCTGATGGTATTATTAGCATGACACTGTCTATATTAAAATTACACTCACCTACATTCATTGCATATTTAGAATAAGCTTTCTATCTGTTTACTAAAGAAGTAAACTGTTGAGCTTTATCAGTTAACAATTATGTATTATTGAGTACTTAAAGTTTAGATTACATCATCACTGTTTATTTAAATCCTAAAGGTGGTAAATAGTCAGCTAGAGAGAATTCTGAAAGCTATGAATTTTGAATCTAATTGTCTTGTTATACATAACCATATATATTTTTTTCAGCTTATATTGTCTTAAGTACAGAGAACAATGGACTGGAGAGATGACCCCTATTTTGAAAGCCCTTGCTGCTCTTGCAGAGGATCTGGGTTTGATTCGTATCACACGCAACGTAGAACACAACAATTTATAATTCCAGGTTCCAGGGCTCTAAGCCTTTCTTTGACATCTAAAAGCATGGGGCATGTGTCTGGTGCACATACATAAATCTGGTGTAAATACATAAAGGCAGAATGCTCATTCACAAGAAATTACAATCGATACATTTTTTTAAATAACAAATGAAAGTTTTCCACTGACAAGATATACAGGATTATCAATAATATAGCTAAATATAAGATTAATATAATGTAAGTACTTTCCTTTATTTAGGAAACATTTTGCTTGATAGGGAAATATGCACAATATATTTATGCTTTCCTTTTCCAAGATTTTCTAATGTGCAAAATTAGAACTACATTGTATACCATATTTTAAAAGGAAGAATGAAAAAAATGAAATAATAGATTTCTCCTGCTACAGGGAGAAAAGAAACAATACACACAAAAGACAGTGGCTAATTTTACCTTTTCAGTAAATGCCTAGGCTTGTATTTTTGATAGGGTTCAGACTAGAATATCTCTCAACCATAATTCTTCCCTGACATATGGGAAGCTTAGCTTTGCTAGAGGGTTTTTGTGCCATAAATAATTCCTTTGAATCCCTGGAGTATTGTGGTAAATGGCACAATGCCACCCATCTAGTTCAAAAGTGTCACATCCCAGAGAGACCACAGTCCTTCTGGCATCCTAACTTTAGCCAAGTGAAACCTGTCTAAGACTTATGTACCTATAACATAATAAATGTGTGTTGTTTTTAAGCCACTACATTTGTAGTGATTTGTTACTGACTCAATAGAAAACTGTTAACAGAACCCTACAGGCGCAGTAAATCCATCTTCATATTTGCTCATTGACTCTCTTTCTATAACCTCTTCTCTTTGCCAGCTGAAACTACAAAATCCCTCAGCAGAGATTCATAACCTTTAACTTACCTGTAACTCCAGGCTGGTGGCTCTCTCTGCACATATTTACTCCATATTTGAATCTATTTGTGGCTCTTAAATTCCAATATCTCTTACTGAGCTCCTAGTGTGCATATTTTTTAAGTTATAAAAATTTCTGAGAAGAGAAAACAGAGCAGAATCCTGAATAGTCCCTCAGTTTTAAAAAAGCAAGTCCTATAGTGATTCGTGAGACAAGCAAAAGAATCAGAGGTGACAGGGGATAATGATTGTAGAGAAGATATTATGGAAAGATGGGTAAGGAAGTTTAAGAAGGTTGGTGCAAAAATAAAATAGGTGAGTTTCTAGAGGGAAAAAAGGTGAGTTGGAAGAAAATAGTATAAAATGAGATCAGGAGAGGCAGCCACTGAGGATAACAATAGAAAGATGAAATGATTGTCTTACATGCTGATAGATAGATAGATAGATAGATAGATAGATAGATAGATAGATAGATAGATAGGCAGGCAGGCAGGCAGGCAGGCAGGCAGGCAGGCAGGCAGGCAGGCAGGCAGACAGACAGAGAGACAGCTATGTGTCTATATATTTTAAGAATGAACTATTGCAGTACAGGCATGGAACTTTAATTTCAGATTCTAATTGCCTATGTTAATATAACTGTACATTGTGGTGACATGTGTCTAACCCCAGTGCTAAGGGAGTGATAACAAGGGGCTCTCCCTATCTTGCTGGCCAGCTATTTTAGCTACATTGATAAACTCATGATCCATGGAGAGACTTTCTCCCCACGAAGAAAGTGGAGAGCAATAGAGGAAAACAATGATGTAACTCCTGGCCCCTTCACATGACGCACACACATACACACACACACACACACACACACACACACACACACACAGAGAGAGTTAGAAATATATGTGAAATGTCATAATAAAAATCATCTTTCATACTACAATTAATAGAAAATTAAATTATTAACAATAGTATTGATATAAACATTTACATACCTAAAAATTTAACATTGTATTGAAAGCAATGTCCAGAGACAAAAATAGAAAAAGAAAAAAAAAGGATGGGACAAAGGAAGGTAGGAAATAAGGAAGGAAGAAGGAAAGGAGGAAGGAAGGATGACACTGGAACTTTGATGTTCATGTTAAAACCCTTATTTGAATCTCACTGTCTCTTATATTGATGCAAAAATGGGAACTTATAAAGGAGAAACCAACAGTCATAACATATCTATTACACATGCCATAGAATAGTATATATGTTTAAATTCTGTACCCTAAATGGACATACAGATATCTCTGCATCCTGAAGATATCTGGCTCAATCAGTTATATTAACATATTAGGAATACTTGTGAGTAGAAGTTGTATTTTATGCCCTCAAGACTTAAATAGTATAATGTATGAAGACTCCTTCTGATTGTAAAATTTGCACAAATTTCTCTTTTCATTAATCACACACTAAAAATCATCCATTCAGGGGAATGATTGGAAATGTAGTTCTGCTAGATTGAAAGAATCCAGACTGCCAGAAGGCACTCACATCTTTGGCATGTACCTTTTATGTTTTTGTTGTTTTCCAGGTATTTTAACTATGAAGAAAACTTTGTGCATGCATGGATCTTAGGAAAAAAGCAAGATAAATGGAGAACAGCAGTGTAAAGAATGATGTCCAAAGTGATGTCCATAGGTTTAGGGAAACTTCTGGGATTATGTGTGCATCCACGTGCAAATATACTTACAAACACACACCAAAGACATGCACACACATACATTCATGTGTACATTCACATTTCATCATATATAATAAATACAACATATATTTTATCATATATGGAGCATAAGGGAGACAGAAGGGCAATGGGAGAGAAGAGGGGAAGATATTGGGACTGTGTCTGAAGAAAAACACAAAGAGAAACAAAGCTAACAATAATTAAACTAGTAGTGGTGGCATTTGACTTATGTAGAACCTAACAACTTCTCACATGTCATCACACTTGACATTAAAAAAGCTCAGAATACCCACGATACAACCCACAGACCATAGGAAGCTTAACAAGAAGGAAGGCCCAAGTATGGTTGCTTCAATCCCACTTAGAACAAAATAATCATAGGAGTCAGAAGGAGAGAGAAACCTGGGTGGGAGATGAGAGGGGAAGAGGAAAAAGAAGGCTGGATAACGTATGTGGAAAGACTGGTTAAAGGCCCAGAGGACCAGGAGAATGAATGGAAATATGCAGTAGTGTGGTGTGGAGGGTGAGGGGAACCATTAGGAAGTCCCAGACACCAGGGATGTGAGAGGCTCCCAGGACTCAATGGGGATGACATTAGCTGAAATGCCCAACAGTTGGGTTATGGAACTTGAAGAGTTCCCTCCACTTCCAGTAGATAGACTGGGCTTCCAGTAGAGGCATGGAGCTGCCATCCATCTCAAAATTTTTGATCCAGAATTATTCTGGTCTAAAAGAAATTCAGGGACAAAAAAATGGAGCAGAGATGGCCCTACCTTGGGACCCATCCCATCCTCAGACACTAACCCTGACACTATTGGAGACAAGAGCCTGGCATAGCTGTCCTCTGCAAGGCTCTATCAACACCTGACTGAGACAGAATCAGTTAGAGCCAACCATTGATTGAGACTGGGGACCACTATGGAAAAGTTGAGGAAAGGACTGGGGACGCTGAAGGAGATTTCAGCCACATGGGAAGAAAAACAGTATTAAATAACCTGATCCCTCAGATCTCCCAGAGACTAGGCCACCAACCCGGGAACATACATGGGCTTGTAAGTGGCCCCTGCTCCATGTGGAAGAGGACTGCCTTGTTGGGTCTTAGTGGGAGGGCATGTGCTTGGTCCTGTGGAGGTTTGATTCCCCAGAGAGGATGCTAGAGGTGTGAAGT
The DNA here is from genome assembly GCA_036184795.1 of Tokudaia tokunoshimensis. Classification (NCBI taxonomy): domain Eukaryota; kingdom Metazoa; phylum Chordata; class Mammalia; order Rodentia; family Muridae; genus Tokudaia; species Tokudaia tokunoshimensis. The sequence continues at coordinate 19,862,950 of BTHU01000016.1, forward strand.
GGGTGGGTGGGTGGGAGGGGGAACACCCTGTTAGGGGTTAAGGGAGAAGAGCTTATATGGGGAGTCGTGGAGGGGGAAGAGAGAAGGGGAACAACATTTGGAATGTGAATAACTAATAATAAAAAATAAAAAATAAATTTCTATAGGACATTTCCATTGTCTTCAGCAGTCTAATTCTAAATGTACTAAGTTTTTTCTCCTTCCTTCTAAGAGCTAGACAGGATAATACATAAATGAGCAGAAGTTGTAATAATAAATCAAGGATAACTATACTTTTTTTTCAAAATAACTGAATGAAGATGTCCACCAAAGGATGTGTTTAAATTTTGTAGCATAAATAAGGAAACCATGTTTTTTGAAAGTGAAGTATTAGAAATTTGAGATTTAAAAATTGAGCTGAATATTTGTGAAAGAAATCATAGGGACTGGAAATATTGTTCATTAGTTAGAACATTTTCTGCTTTAGTCAGAGGACCCAAGTTCCTTTCCCATATCGACATTATCTGACTCATGACAGGGCACCTGAGATCCTCATCTGATCTCTGAAAGCCCCACAGATACTTTCTCAAATTACAAAAATGGAAAAAAAAAGTAAAGGACAAAAGGAAAATTACACATAATCTACTCAATATTTTGGGAACAAAATATTTTGCTTTTGTTTTAGCATGAAAAATTCCACATGAACTCTGGTGTATAAACCTGAATTTAGCAGTAAAGAATTCAATGTTTAGCTTTCCGAATAAGGTAACTTTATTCTTTTCAAGAGAAAAAATTGCTGTTGTCACTTACTGTTTCTACCATGTATGTTTCAGACTTCCCCTCTGTATAGAAAAAGATGAAATGCCCAACAGTAGCGAGAGGGAACTTATAGAGCCCACGTCCAGCAGGAAGATAGGGCAACAAATGAGGGAGGGGGTTGTCATCCCACAGTCAAAACTCTGACCCATAATTGTTCCTGCCTGGAAGAACTACAGGGATGGAAATGGAGAAGAGCCTGAGGAAAAGAAGGTCCAGTGAGAGGCTCAAAGTGGGATCCAGTTCAAAAGAAGGTCCCAAGGCCTGACACTTTACTGAGGCTACGTAACACTCCCAGAAAGGGACCTAGCAGAGTTGCACACCAGAAGACCCAACAAGCAGTTGAAAGAGTAAGATGCAGATATTTGTACCCAACAAGTGGACAGAAGCTGCAGACCTCTGTGGTTGAATTAGGGAAAGGTTGGAAGAAGCTGAGGAGGAGGGCAACACTGTAGGAGGATCAGCAGTCTCAATTAGCTTGGACTCATGAGATCTCTCAAATACTGGACCACCAACCAGGTAGCATATATCAGCTAACAGGAGGCCCCCAAGACATATACAGCAGGGGACTGGTGGGTCTGGATTCAGTCAGGGTAGATGCACCTAACCCTCAAGAGAATGAAGGCACCAGGAGTTTAGAGGTCAGGTGGGGTGGAGGTTGAGGGGTGGGGACATCCTTGTGGAGATGGAGGTGGGGTGGGGAGGAGGTATGGGATATGGAACAGTTATATGTTAGGTGGGGGGAACTAAAATCTGGAGTGTAAAATAATAAATTAATTAAGTAGCCGGGCAGTGGTGGCACATGCCTTTAATCCCAGCACTTGGGAGTCAGAGGCAGGCAGATTTCTGAATTCGAGGCCAGCCTGGTCTACAAAGTGAGTTCCAGGACAGCCAGGGCTATACAGAGAAACCCTGTCTTGAAAAACCAAAAAAATAAATAAATTAATTAATTAAGTAAGTAAAAAAAGAAATACTATGTTACAACCATTATATAGTTATTAATGTTTGAATTAAATTCTGTAGTTATAATCAAAATGTGAAAAACATCACTAGTTTTAACAATAAATATAAATCATAAATATTGATTAAACTTTTAATATGTATGAGATATAAGATCTTCAAATCAACCCAATCTGTAGTTTACAGTATCATCAGTTTATAGAGAAGTCAAGAAAGAATTTGATAAATTAAATTTCCTTATGTGGTAGGTTCATACAGGTCTCTGAATTCAAGTGCATATATGTTTAAAAATTTAATATCCACAGTCATCATCTTTATGATTGTATAACCAGAATTTAGCAAAGAGTGTGTGTAATGGATAGGGGTCATCGTGTGCATGTGTTTGTGTGTATATGTGTGTTTATTTACTTGTATGTTTAGTGTATGGGTTTGTGCATGTGTGCATATCTGCAAAAATTCACATAGTATTTTGGGCTACATCCAGTGATGAAATTTTTATGAGATATATTAAAAATTATTATATAGGTCATGTTTGAAATCATTACTCTGACAATTGTGTTATTAAATGAAGATTGTTTACAACTTTTCATAATTAAATTTTTAACCACAATAAATTCTCAAAATTAAGATTATTTGGAAAAATAAAATCAATTTCTACTGTTATATATCTTTTAAACTTTTGTATACTGAAAACATATATATCCTTACCAAGTATGAAACAACAAAAATCATTTCAAAATTCAGAATTCTTCTATTTATATGTTGTTCTACATTTTTGAATAAAGAAAATCTTGTCAATTTCTAATCTAATTAAATGTTTTATAAATAAATCTAATAATTTTTTTATATTTCTTAAAAGAAAGAAAAACAAAGAGATAATATTTCAGGGATTCTAAACGACGAATCATTTTTTAAGATTTATTTTATGTATATGAGTACACTGTCTCTGTCTTCAGACACACTAGAAGAGGTCATTAGGTCCCATATACAGATGGTTGTGAGCCACCATGTGGTTGCTGGGGATTGAACTCAGGACCTGTGGAAGAGCAGGTACTGCTCTTAACCACTGAGCCATCTCTCAAGCCCACACTGTATTATTTTATGTTTGTGAGTATTTCTATGTATTTCTGTGTGACATATTCACAGGTTATGCTTCGAACACAAGTAGAGATTATTGGATCTCTAAGACCAGGTGTTACAGGTCAGATGTGATATATAAGTGGGAAATTAGTCTTGTATCCTCTTGATTTTTTTATCTTAATCCCTGGGTCATCTCCCTCTTCTCCTCCTATTCCCCTTCTCACTTCAACCTTCCCCCAGTCTCTCTACCACTTCTAACACTGTTTTATTCTTCTTGTTGTTGTGTTGTTGCTTTTTCTTTTTTATTGATTTTGTGGGTTTTTTTTGTTATTTTTTTCATTTTGAGAGCATTGGATACCTAAAATTATACCTTGGAATTGGAATATTAAACAAGGTGTGTACAGGAAGTTTGAGGCCAGCCTCAAACAAGCAAAAGCAAAACCAACAAACCAAAATCAATAGTCAATGTTTAATAAGATGCATTATTAGTTTACTGAAAACTAAATATATTATTCATTTTAAGATACTATCATTTGAGTGTTAACATATTTGCTAAAGTAGTGAATATACCCATAAATATTTTAAAGTGAATGAAATAAATAAAGGCCTGGCCATTTACAATGGGTATGTGGTTAGTAGTCCCTAGCTCATTGTACTTTGTCCTTTTATTTGCCTTCAAAATACCTAGAAAACTGAGCTGAAAGGCATAGAGCCCAAGTCTATAGTGAAGTATGTGCTGGAGGAATCTCTTTGTTATGTAGAAAAAAATATTCTGCTATAGATATGTGTTGACAGGCCCTACATTACTTCCTCATAGAAAACTCTACAGTGTCTAATAGACAGATTTAATTATTACACATTTCTTTCTTGTGGATGAATAGAGGACTTTGAAATTAGATCTGATTTGATTCACATATCATTTCAGCCACATAGCTGCTATGTGATCAGGAGCAAAATAATAAATCTCTCTGAGGCCTGATTTTCCAACCAGAAAATGATGGCCAAACCATAGACTGTATTTCACCTAATCCAAACCTCTAGCAATTGAAAATGCATGATGGTTATACATAATGCTAAGAAAGAAAGAAAAAAGCTGCTGACAGTTATAATTTCAGTATGCATCTTGAGCTGAGTATCAATGGCACAGCATAATGTAAATATAGATCCTGGTAAACTAGAAGCCTCAAAATCATTTTATTTCTGATGATATTTGCAATGTATTTTTACAGGGAAAAAGACAGCAGTGACAAAATAATGAATCAGTGGCTGCAACTCTCTGGCCCAGTCTTGTATATCTGTGCATATTTATTCAGCATAAATTTAAGAGTATAATTTTAATGATTATATTCACATATTGTGTAAGATTTCCTTATTCAGCAGACTTCAGAATTGCTTTTTAACTAAGCAATTATTAATTCATATAAAATACATTTCAACAAATATCTTAGTGTTCCTGATCTTATCTATTATAAATCGTGCTACTGTAAATATGTTCACTTATTTAGCTTCTTTTCCTAGATTATCTCCTAACAGTAGATTTTGGTACAGTGAATTTAAGGAGCTCTTTATAGCTCTTAATACACATTGCTCGAAAGAACTGTGTAAAATTTATGACTACTTCAAAAATGTCAATCTGTGAAAATTTGAAATTGTTTTTGAAATAATATAGCAAGTTAGCACAATCTCTAATATATGTTATATATACATAAATATAATGAGATATAAAGGTATATATCTATATATATTTAGCTACATTCATACTTTTAACTATATTTAAAAGTGGTACATTACCAATCATGGAATTTTAATGTCTTTACATTAAAAGGTAGTCATCATTGGTGTCCTTTTTGATAACTAATATAATAAATCTTTGTGCACTGCTTTATAACAATTTTCATTTTTTCATGATCTAATTCTCTTATTATGTATTTTTAATTTATATTTTTTGAATGGTAAATTGAGTATTTTGGTTAACATTAGAATTTTGGAAGCATTATATTCTGCTATATTCTGCTAAGTACAAACACATATATAATCTAATATACACATATTAGATTTGTATGGCTTATAACTTTCTGAGTAGATCAGGTTAGCCTTGAAATCATAAAATATACTTCCTTATGCTTCTTGAGTACTGGAATGAAAAGCTTGTGCTTCTAAATTGTTTTCATTTATATTTTAAAAGCAATTTCTTAGTTTACTGTTGGTCATACTGATATTATAAGTAAAAGACACTTGCTTCTTTGAATTTTACTTAGACACCTGAAACACACTTTCCATATGTGCACCATAATTCACCAATAGTTCTTGAAGAAAGGTAATAATGCTAAATGTACATTGTCTCTATAACATTATTTATTTAAATAGATAAGAGAAACATTCACAATTTATATAAATTATTTTATAGAAACAATGTACATTCAGCATTATTAAAATGACTTCTAATTTTATTATAGGAACCATATCATTGTGTTCAGTATGACTTACTGGTGAATTATGGTACACATATAGACACTCCATACCCTGTAGATATCATACTTGATGGACTGGAGAGATAGATAGCAACTAAGAGCAGTGACTGTTCCTCCAGAGAACCATGCTTTATTTCTGGTATTGTTATTCACTGTGTTATTTTAAATAATCTTAGAAATGTAGTTGTTCTTTCCTCTCACACTCATACAACAATGTGTTGATTTAGAGGCTTCACTAAGTTCTTTTTTTTTAATTATTTATTTTATTATTTTTTTAATTTATATTCCAAATCATTTCCCCTTTCCCGTTTCCTCCCTCCCTGAAAGTCCCATAAGCCCCCTTCCCTCCCTCTTTTCTCCATTCAACCCCCTCTCGTTTCTCTGTCCTGGCGTTCCTCTACATCCAGTCTTTCCAGGACCAGGGGTCTCTCCTTCCATCTTCTTAGAAATCTATTGATATGCGGATTGTGTCTAGGGTATTCTGAGATTCTGGGTCAATATCCCCTTATCAGTGACTGCATACCATGTGTGTTCTTCTGTGATTGGGTTACCTCACTAAGGATGATATTTTCAAGATCTGACCATTTGCCTAGGAATTTCGTGAATTCATTGTTTTTTTTTTGTTGTTGTTGTTGTTGTTTTTTTTGTCCGTAGATATTTTTTTATTTTATTTTATTTTTTTAATTTACATTCATTGTTTTTAATTGCAGAGTAGTATTCCATTGTGTAGATATACCACATCTTCTGAATCCATTCCTCCGTTAAGGGACATCTGGGTTCTTTCCAGCTTCTGGCTTTTATAAATAAGGCTGCTATGAACATAGTGGAGCATGTGTCCTTATTGCATGCAGGTAAAGCATCTGGGTATATGCCCAGGAGTGGTATAGCCGGATCCTCCGGGAGTGTCATGCCCAGTTTTCTGAGGAACCGCCAGACTGCTTTCCAGAGTGGTTGTACCAGCTTGCAATTCCACCAGCAGTGGAGGAGTGTTCCTCTTTCTCCCCATCCTCGCCAACAACTGCTGTCTCCTGTGTTTTTGATCTTAGCCATCCTGACTGGAACCTCTGGGGGAATCAGTATCCCGGACCTCAAGCTATACTACAGAGCAATAGTGTTAAAAACCGCATGGTATTGGTACAGTGACAGGCATGTAGATCAATGGAACAGAATTGAAGACCCAGAAATGAATCCACACTCCTATGGTCACTTGATCTTTGACAAAGGAGCTAAAACCATCCAGTGGAAAAAAGATAGCCTTTTCAACAAATGGTGCTGGCTCAGCTGGAGGTCAACATGCAGAAGAATGCAAATTGACCCATTCTTATCTCCTTGCACTAAGCTCAATTCTAAGTGGATCAAAGATCTCCACATAAAACCAGACACACTGAAACTAATAGAAGGGAAACTAGGGAAGAACCTTCACTAAGTTCTTAATGGGAGGATCATCTGTATTTCAAAACACTTAGAAAATTCATAGCATTATTGAGCTTAAAGGTTCAAAATAGCACTTAAAAAACCAAGCTCTTGTTTAGCTTTAAAAAGCATGTTTTCATACTTTCTAAGGCATATTGATAGAGACTATGTTTGATTCTAAGAAACTTAGTTTATTTTTTATTATTTAGATTTTTTATGTACAATATATCTTGAGCATGTGTTTTTCCTTCCCCCAAATGCTGTTAGATCTTTTCCATCTCCCTACCCACCCAACGTTATGTTCATTATTTTCCTTATATCTGGAGTTTTCCCTCGTATTTTACTTACACTCCATGTACATCTCTCTGCTTAGTGGCCCTGCTCCCCAGGATTTTGTGATGATGCCCTTTGGTCTCGTCCACTTATTTCTGCCCTTCTACCATCCCAGCTGATTCAACTTCTCTCTGAAGTGAAATGAGAGGAATCTCAAAAGCAAGGTTTCAATAAATAATTTTAGGGATGCCTGGAGCTCAGTATGTTCTGTAGCACAGAGATATTTTCTCTTGTGATTACAATCCAAGATTTAGAACTCTTAAAAGACTTATCATTGGACACATATAGATATAGGCTCAATTCCCTAATGTGAGCATGTACCCTTTTGATTTATTCTTGGACATACAATATATATTCCATGTGCTCTAGAATATGTTCTAGAGCAAAACAAAGCCTCTTCTGGTGGATAAAAGAGAACAGAGAACAGGAAAAGGAGAATAAAAAGATAGAGCAGGACCAGTATCATAATTCATTTTTCAAGGACACACTCCCCATAATGCATTTACTCCTACCTGACTCTATCTCTCAGAGATTTCTATTACCTTGCAATGGTTGCACCCACACTCGAACCTTAGATTTTACAATACAACTCCAACAATATTCTACTACACATGAAACTGTAGGCCCTGGTAATTCCATGGGATGCTTAGAGAATGCAAAGGAAACTATAACATCAGCAGTTCTCTGGTCATGTGCTGCAAATTAATGGCATTAAAATGTTAAGATGTGTCTGAACATCAGCAGTGAGCATTTCTGTATTGTCTGGTCAGTTCACTTTTGAGATAAAGAATGTAAAGTGTACATTCAGTTGCCTTTTATGAATCTGGATCCCACTTTCCCTAGAGATGGCAGAATCTCCATCCTTTTCCCAATCAATGATTTAACCCCCTAGGTAACACTCCAGAAACATTATTTAGGCAAAGTCATCAACTTTCTAGTCAGTAAGTGACATTCTTTCACTTCTGTATATACAACTAACAGACTATTTAACTTCAAAAAAATTAACTGCACTTTATGTATAATAGATCCTAGGAAGGACATAAACCAAAAGGTGAGCACATGCACACACACACACACACATACATATTAAGGCAAATCCTGCCATTCTCATGTAATAAAGGGCACAATTCCCACTATGAGTACTCATTCTCTCTTTAAATTGTTAGACTAGTGGGTTTTCTATCATCCTCAAGCATTTTAATCTAGCCTTTCCCTCTTGCTTCTCAGCAGAGTACCTCCTCTCCTAAGCAATGACAAAGTAATTTCCTGTATGCTTAAAAATGGATATCTTAAAACATGTGCCTCCTGTTGCTGTTTTCCATCAGATAATACAATAGAGATGTGTGAAATGGTAAGTTGACCTAATTGTCATTAAAAACAGACCTTGATGAAAGACAACCGAAGAATTCAAGTGACTATTATCTCCACATTCTTCTTTGGTAAAAGTTACTTTTAAGCCTGGTTACCTTTGATAATTTGGGGCCAGAATTCTTTCCATCAACTTTAGACCCTCAAAAACTACTTAAACAGTAAACTTTGCTGTTAACAATGTAGCATTTAGTGTGTCATCTAACTGAAAAAATAATCTCCAATTCAACTCTTTACCATTTCTGAATGCCTAGGTTCCCAAAGTTATTAATAACATTTTGGTTTGTCTCCATTGAAACTCAGTTTGTATCCCCAAGCTCATTGCCTTTGCTTAATTCATTCTCTAAGGAATAGAGGCATAATTAATATATCCTAACATGATAGTTTCCAACCATTTCCACTGATCTACTCATGGAGTAGACAGTTGATTGTTTTTACAACCGTAAGCTTAAATTTTATTATATGTTCAAATATCATGATAGTACTGTACAAAATACAATTTTCCATTCTGCTAATTGTTATTCTTGAGTGACCACTGTACAAATTCCAAGCTGATGTTATATGTATGAATTTTGTTTGTAAATAGTTCCTACTTCTTCCACGTAATAAGTCAAATAGTGTTTATTTAACCAGACACTTCTCTCAAAAAATTATTTAATTCTACTATCTCAAGACTATAAAATTGCTTTACATTTCTTCACTATGTAGGAAGGATAGTTTGGTGTGCTGGAGGTGCTTAAATCTCCTAAGTTTGTTCTAATTTTTCCCTCTTGAATTCTTTCTCCAATAAAGATAGGAAAAATCTAGGAGGTGGGAATTCTTTGTGCCAACATTTGAGGAATTACTCACAGATTTGAATCATACTGTTCTGACTTAGAAATGAGTCATATGACATTTGAAACTAGTAGCAAAATGAAAATGAAACTTCATTGTGAGTACCTCCTCTCTTGGGATATGTCTCTACCACAAATCAGGGAACACATATTTCACAGCACTGGGAGCCTATGTGTTGAAACATAATATTAATCCTTGGGTTATAAAAGAGCTTTCTTGAGAATTTTGTTATCATGATCATGAATATTTGTTAAAATGATAAATTGATATGACAAGCAAATACTCAATAGTTTTCTAGCTAATCAATGACATCAAAGGTTGTATTGTATAGTAAAATTACAACAGAACCAGATGGATCTAGATGAACTTAGACAAAACACGTCTTTCAAGGACTCCATTTCCACTCAAACAGAGGTTAGAGAACATGACCTTCAGGCCATGTCTCTAGCTGATATACTACTGTTATTAATAAGTTTTATTTGGACACAAGCTCATATTCTATTTTCATTAATAAATTAATTAATGATTAATACTTTCACACCAGAGTAACAGATAGGAATAGTTTCAATGGAAAGCTCTACAGAGAAGAAAATGTTTACTGTGCGTCCCTTCACAGAGTGTGTTTGTGAAACTTGTTATGAAAGGTTATAGGATAAAATGTAGTCATTATAGAACAAATAACCCTGGGTGAATACTTCTCTAGAATGTTAGCAGAAAAATAGAGAAGCATTACATAACTAATTAAATAGAATCAGAATGCATACCCTGGCATCTGACATTACATAAGGCATGATTAACCACATTCTAACTCACGACTCATGCTTGATTCAAAAATGCTTTTATTTGTTAAATTTCTGTCAATAGAGGTCTAGTTGTTGATATTCTCAGTTTTTCAGTCTTTTCTGCTTTACCTTTGCATTTCAATTCTAACATACTTTAGTTTTGATAAAAGCTTATTATAATTAAGAATAACTTAAGTCTACACTGGAAAAAGGAGTAAACTTTTGCCAATCCCACCTATAAACTTGCTTTGATACTGATAACTTCTCTGGAAGAAGTGACAATATTCCAAAGATACCCATGTTCCTTCCTACCACAATCAAAGGATGAAGAGAGTCAGCATATATTGAAATATCCTTAGGAGTCTCCTGCTAGGAAAAAGAAAAGCTGAGGCCTAGACCCAGATACAAGTTTAACATGTGCTTTGGAAAGAGATTTCATACAATTCTGACAACTTGTCAGATCCCTTTGAAGAGAGACTAAAGACGTGAAAACAATGAGTTGGTGATGCATAGGACCACACTCGGTCTAGGATCTGTCTAAATCCCAACAGAAATCTTGTCCTTGTGCTTCTACAAGAGAAGAATTCAGATGGACTATAGCAGCATAGCAAGCAACCTTGTATTTTATGATGTAATTAAGGAAATAAGGATACTTTGTCAAGAATAAGATTGGGCTGAGTTCAGCATCAAGAACCCAAATACTGGCAGGCATATGGCTTAAATTTATTCCTTTCTGGGTTATTTCTTCTCCAATGACTTCCCCAGGGCACAGATTTCTAGGAAAGGGACATGCTTTATTGGGAGACAATTTTACTCACAATTCAGTCTATTTTAAATAGAAGTATAAGATGCAAATTTCTTGTAGAAATTTGTTGCTTCTAAAGGTCAAAGTTTACTCCAGGTACCCTCCTTTGGAGATTCCTTTGATTTTTTTTTTCCCCAGGTAGCAATACCTCTAGTATTTACAGTTCTTCAAATCAAACTTTGAAGTTCCTGAGATGGAACTCATGAAGTCTTCTAAACCACCATTATGCTCATATATATTCTGATCTACTCTTAACCATCATTCCTGTCTTTACATTCATATTTTAAGGTGCTGAGCAGGCCGCAGTATATTGCTCTGCATGTCTTATTTTGGGATGTATTTTGGAAGTCCCTCCAAGAGCAAGATGACTTCCTAGAAAAAGTTTATATTGATGTATAAATGCCCATATATTCATTACAGCCTCACAGACACTCTATTCATAAGTATTTTCTGTTAAGGTGCTTTTAAATAAATAAAACCTTTAGAAGATTAAGCTCTGTTGAACTTTTATGTTCAATTTATATAATTTTCCTTCAGAATTATTAAGTATTAAAGATGAGGAGAAACTTTATAAATGTTTCAGACTCACAAGAAAGCTTGATAAAGTAAATTTTTTCTCTGTCCGCTGGCAAGCACCTTACCTAAACTTTCAGCAGCCGTGTTCAAGGAGATGTGAGCAAAGAGAAACTTTGCAAATTTCGCCAACTTTTTAACATTATCTCTTTCTATCTGAAACATTGACACTACATATCAAAAATGCTTCTATTGTTTATGCTTCTTCTAGAATACAATGCTTCATCTGTGGTAGAAAAATAATTTTGCCTCCAAAGTTTATACTAGAGTTAAAATATCATCATCCAGTCACACCTCCACCCTGTGAATTTGCAGAACCACCTCATGAAATACAACCTTGTTCTGAAACTGGAGGTTTTATGGCTAGAGCCTTGGCCACTGTAACTCTCAAAAAGTCTGTTTAGGCCACTGTTTTAGCTTGCATTTTATTGCTGTGAAAAGACACCATGATCAAGGCAATTCTTACAAAGGTAAACATTTTATTGAGACTGGCTTATAGTTCAGAGGTTCAGTCGATTATCAGGAAGCATGCAGCATACAGGCAGAGTGCTGGAGATGCAAGAGTTCTACATCTTGATCTGAAGGCAGCCAGGAAGAGACTGTCTTCCACAGGCAACTAAGAGGAGCCTGTCCCACATGAGTAGAGGTTGAGCGAAGAGACCTCAAAGATGGCTCCCACAGAGACACACTCTCTCTAACAAGGCCACACCTACTCCAACAATGCTACACTTTTAGTAATGACACTCACAGTGGCCCAAGCATTCAAATACATTAGTCTATGGAGGCCAAACCTATTCAAATCAACACAGCCACCTGTCTCCCATAGACTAATTAAAGAGGTGATTGATTGTGATATATAGATAAAAAGATTAACTCTATGTGTCTCCAGTGAGAAAAGAAACAGATATCAAGGTCAAGGAACACAAAAGCCTGACTTAGAAGTACATACATGGGCTTCAGCCTTCAACGCAGGAAGAGCTGGGGCAAGGTACAAGAATTATGCATAACAAAACATGCTAATTTATAAATATGCATATATTCATTGTAGTCTCAGAGACACGCTATCGAAGTATTTTCTGTTAAAGTACCTTTAACTAAATAAAACTGTTAAGAGGATTAACCAAGTGCTTCTGGCAGTGTGTCTTTTTATTGTCTTCGTTATACTTTTATTTTCTATATTCTTTATTTACATTCCAAATGATTTCCCCTTTCCCAGTTCCCCCCTCTTTGAAAGTCCCATAAGCCCTCTTCCCTCCCCATGTTCCCAAGTTAACCCCCTCCTGCTTCTCTGTCCCTGGCATTCCCCTACACTGCTTCATCTAGTCTTTCCAGGACAAGGGGCCTCTCTTTCCTTCTTCTTGGGAATCAATTGATATGTGAATTGTGTATTGGGTATTCCAAGCTTCTGGGTTAATATCCACTTATCAGTAACTGCATACCACGTGTGTTCTTTTGTGATTGGGTTAGCTCACTTAGGATGATATTTTCCAGTTCTGACCATTTGCCTAAGAATTTCTTAAATTCATTGTTTTTAATTGCTGAGTAGTATTCCATTGTGTAAATATGCCACATTTTCTGTATCCATTCCTCCGTTGAGGGACATCTGGGTTCTTTCTAGCTTCTGGCTATTATAAATAAGGCTGCTTTGAACATAGTGGAGCATGTGTCCTTATTGCATGCAGGGGAGTCCTTTGGATATATGCCCAGGAGTGGTTTAACAGTGTCCTCATGGAGTGTCATTCCCAGTATTCTGAGGAACCACCGGAATGATTTCCAGAGTGGTTGTACCAGCTTGTAATCCCACCAGCAGTAGAGGAGTGTTCCTCTTTCTCCACATCCTCACCACATGGGCACAGGGGAAAATTTCCTAAACAGAGCACCAATAGCTTATGCTCTAAGATCAAGAATTGACAAATGAGACCTCATAAAATTACAAAGTTTCTGTAAGGCAAATGACACTGTCAATTGGACAAAACATCAGTCAACAAATTGGGAAAAGTTCTATACCAACCCTACATCCGACAGAGGGCTAATATCCAATATATACAAAGTACTCAAGAAGTTAGACTCCAGAGAGTCAAATAACCCTTTTAAAAAATGGGGTAGAGAGCTAAACAAAGAATTTTCACCTAAACAATATTGAATGGCTAAGAAGCACCTAAAGAAATGTTCAACATCCTTAATCATTAGGGAACTGCAAATCAAAACAACCCTGAGACTTCACCTCACATCACTCAGAATGGCTAAGATCGTTATACATTTTAAAGATTGTCCTGAAAATTCCCCATAACTTCAGAGATCAATGGTTGTCAGATGTTTTCCTTTCCTACAGGGTATAGTTTAGCCTTCAAAAGCTCAACAGTATGCAATCAAACATTGTCTTCTCTTACTCACACAAAGCACATAGGCTGCATACACACATGAACACAATTATAATGTTTTACAAAATATTGCCTTCAAATGGTTGCTAAACAACCTAAATGAGATTTCAGGGTGGTTCCTGTCAGATTTACAATGGATAAAGTAAAAGGCACAGGGATGCAAACAGGAAACAGAAAGTCACATTAAAGTCACATTCTTGTTAGAGATTTACAAGGAGTATTAGTGGAAAGGAATGAGGAAAGGTCATACACATTCAGAGTAAAGGTCCTCATCATTGCTATCTTAACACAAAACACTCAACTGTATAGGAAAGGAAACCATGGTTCCTCTATGCAGGCAAATTTCAAAGTCAGTGTTAATTGGCTCCGAATTCTGGCATCTCAGCTGACAAGAAACTTTAACTAAACCAGAGGGCACAGGATTCCTCTTTTCTCCATTTTTCTTACTGCCTCAATGCAGTATTTAATCATAAAAGTAAAAATGCATTTCATGAGTAAATAGTTAATAAGAACAGGTAAAGAATCAAGCACTATGCAAAACAGTGGACACACTGTCACTTTTGTCTGTTGTGGATAGCAGAGCCCTCTAAAACCTGCAGCGGCTGCCTAAAGGACAGAATAGCCATGGCGAGGCCCTCTTGTTTCACTCTGAAAGAGAGCTGTTTTAATTCTTATTAATAAGTTGTTCTTAAAAATGCTTCCCTTCTCTGTCAGAAATAAGAGAGTTTAGAGAGCGCTGTGGGAGTACACTCAGGAATGGGCTTGGCATGAAATTGCTTTCAGAAAAGAGCTAGTTAGAATACAGGTACTTCAAAATCATGGGAGCCATGATTGAGCCTTGAAGTGAGAAAGTATTGAAAATGGATAGTACATGACATTAAAGACAAAATAAGGTGGTCTTAACAGAACAAAGGGAGTTCCCTTTATTATTGGGAGAGGGTCTTTACTAAGAGGGAGGGCTAAGGTGAGAGAGAAAGAGAGAGAGAGAGAGACAGAGACAGAAAGAGAGACAGAGAGAGACAGAGACAAAGACAGAGACAGAGAGACTTGAAGATGTGCAAGGCCTGATTTCTTGAGGCTCTGAGATTTGGTCACATAGTTTGACCTCTGTCTTAAAACAGGCCCATGATCTAACCTTCTCATTTTAACAGGGTGAAGTCTTGGTAATTCTTGGACTACATGGGAGACTTGGTAATTCAGGCCAGCTTAAATCCTGCAGGCTAGCATGCTACTTCATTACCAAAGCCTGCTCAGTTTCAATGTCCTCAAGGTCTTCTGTGTCAAATCCTTGAAGAATGCTGCCAGTCTCTGAGTTCAGGTTTGTTGGTCGCACTCTGATTTGATGGGCTTGTTTCCTTAGTGCCCTCTAACTGCTATGGGGGTCTATGTCAGATGGGATCCCAATACTGAGAGGAGCAGTAGACACAGCCTCCATCAGTAACCCAGGTGCTATCTCTAATGCATTAGCACCTTCAAATGAAAACCTTCTTCTCTAAAACTGAGTCTCAAAGTTGATACAAACTGAAGGGAAGGCCCCATCTCCAGCAATAGATGGCCAACACAAAATCAACTCAACATCTTTGGAAGTTCTTTGTCTCATAACATTAGTCAGGGATTTTTTTTTTAACCTTACAGATTGTATTTGTGTATATTATGGCTTCTAGCTTCATGTTTTATGGTTTTCCTGTGTCTGACCATGTGTCTCTGAATATATATGTGCTTCTTATACTTTCCACTCCCTTTTTTTTTTCTGTTGGTTTATTTTTGTCCTATTCAAGTTTGTTCTTGATTTATTTTATTGTTACTCTTTAGTTGCTTGTTTGTTTTCTAACAAGAAACAGGAAGTATGCACATTTGGATGAGAGAAGAGTTGGAAAGGACATTAGAACAGTTCAGAGAAGGGAAACTGTAATCAGAATATATTGTATTAAAAAGTATTTACAATGAAAGAAAAAGAAAAAAAATAAGGAATAACTTTCATAGACAAATTGGGTGTGTTTTATAAAGTAGTCTTATTACAGAATAGAGTTTAAAATCAAGCAACCAATCCAGGCTCCTGTAAATTAGTGGAGTTCAAAGAAGGGCTGCCAGTGAGGCTTTCTATCTGGAGGCTAATAAGGCACAACCACTCTAGGTCAGTTTAGCTGGCTGAACTACCTATACCCACAAGGTGCTCACATGTCTCCATCCAAGTTTAAGGTGCGGCTTCAAGAACCAAGGAAATATCAGATCCAGCTATGTTCTAGTCAGCTGTTCGTAGCCTGCTTGTAAATAGAGAGGAAGCAATAGTGGCTAGTTTGAGGTCCCCAGCCTGAAGATTTGCCTTTTCTGTTCTCCTTACTTATATTCCTGAGATCATCCCTTCTAAACTGCTGGAAGCCACAGGTTAAATTCCCTATAGGATTATATCTGCTATAACTTAGTGCCCATAAAGATCAGACTTCATGTCTCTGTCTCTACAGAAGCTATATATAGCAAGGGAGAAGGAACTGTCTAGTAACAGAAGCCCCATGCTGAAGCCTTAGTAGAATATCCCCGTATCAATCATTTTGGTCAATTGGAAATTTTGTGTGTTTAACAGGAATACAATAGGCTAGAGATTGAAGCTGACATCCACATAAAAGATTCAAAATGCTCCCCTTCTACAACTATGAAAAGAATAGATTTATCACACAGATTCTGCTCTCTTCAGGATCAGGGGGCAGCATACAACTCCCAAATCCAGATTCTTTTTGTTATCTGAATGGGGACTTATTTTGATACCTGTTTTCATTAGTTTGCATTTTTAGTAATTTTGTTGTCTTGTAATTTCTCTGTTCTTTCTTAGTATATTATTCCTACCTCTGCTACTTCCCATGTGTCTTTGCATAGTTCTTTTCGGCAGGGCAGGAGAAAAGGAAATCCTTTTAGAGGAACCTATTCAACCCAAATGTATGTAAATATCCCCTGCTGTATTTGTTCAAACTGTAAATAAATCAATATTTATTCATTAAATTTATTTTGTAACTTACTTAAGACACTGAAAACTATGTGGAGTTTGATAAATATAAATATGCCTATACTCATTGATGACAAAGATGGAAATACCATTCTGTACTGTCCTCTTACCAGCTGAAGCTGAGAAGTTCTCAGAGCCCTCCACTTTGGCAAAATCCTAAATCATGACTGTAACCAGGGAAAGAGTTTTACAGTGAGCAAACACAAAGCTGAGTTGCAGTCTACTAAAAAACCAAAAGAGGTTGAAGGAAAGGATAGAGCACACTAGAGAAATAACTGGGAGACTCCTAAGGAGGCTTCATAACTGCGTGTCTTTACAAAGGAAAACACATGGTAAGCAGTGTGGCTTTATTGGTGGTGACATTTTCTATTGGACATAGACGCTGATGGTAGGGAGGAGGGGATAAAGAGCTTGCAGAGGGGAATCTGGGAAGGGGGATAACATTTGAAATGTAAATGAAAAAAAAAGAAAGAAAGAAAGAAAGAAAGAAAGAAAGAAAGAAAGAAAGAAAGAAAGAAAGAAAGAAAGAAAGAAAGACAGACAGACAGACAGAAAGGAAGGCAGTGCAAATTCCTGGATAAAGTATCTCTTCTTCCCAGTTCAAAGTAAGTTTTCCTATCTTTCCTGCCTTGGTAGCTCTCTCCCAGCATGGACTGTACCATGGTTTTCATGAACTATTTGCCTTTTCACACCCATCTGATTAGCATTTAATGACATTTCTTTCACTTGTATATTAATATATTCTGAAGCTGTAATTTTCAAACTTAATACTTGGTTATGAAATTTCCTGCTATAAACTAAGAAGTTATATTTTAATATACAAGAGGAAAATATTAAATTGCTTATTTCTTCTCTACTATTTTTTAAACTAGTTACTTTAAGATTGAGGTCTTGTAAGTATAATTTTGATCTTCTCTGAGTGTATTGTTTGGTATGTATATTTTATTTACTTAGTTAAATGAGTCGTTAGTAGATAAGTCATTAATGTTGTAGAGATATACAGAAGTTATGGTGACGAATTCACCTTTTAACCATGTTAAAGAAAGAAACATCTATTGCACCAAAATGGAGGTGCATGAACCTTTATGTTAGTATTACTAGCAGTGGAGAGAAAATGGTATGTAAGGGTTTCCATTTCTGAGAAGCCCTTGCACAGTTACGGTGAACCGCTTAGCATGCAGTTTCCCAGCATGAGACTCCTGTGAGCAAATGAGGGCAGTCCACAATGGAATCATTGATCAACCAGAGATGCTCTAATTTGTATAAACCATATTTGCATGAGGGAGACAGCCTAGCTGGAAATGACTTGTACAGATTCTCATGTTAATGTATGACTTTTCTTCGACTGCCTCCAATGGAATATGGTTTAAGCAGGTAAAACTGTCCTAAAATGATGGATACATTAGCATGCCTCTGGAATCCCATAATGTCTATGGGAAGATGAGAGGCAGAAGCATGGGCCAGCTAACCTGGAGAACAATGGGCAGAAGCAGAAACAAGAAGAAAGCACCTGCCTCAACTAAGTGGAAGTAGAGAACCAATTCCCACAGGTATCCTGTAAATATCACATGGACACTAAAATGAAATAAAAAAAATTTTGAGAAAGTATCACACATAATTATCCAAAGTGACCTTGAGCTCCTGATCTTCCTGCCTCAGCATCAATAGTAGAATTCCATTGCAATATTGTAACCTGAAACAAATTAATAAAGATTTAGATCCAGATTCCTTTAAATAATACTTAGTAGAAGGGAGAATCAGATTAAAACGTTGCCAGTTAACTAGACTCCACCACAGCACGTGGAGATCCTGTGATGTGCGTACTTTCTAGTTCCCTTTATAAATTCTACGTACAGAGAGCTGTCCATCTCTTTGGTACATAAGTCCACTTCTTCATGCATTACTTAAACTCCATACTTTAGAGACTAGTGAAATTTCTCACAGTAGGAAGCTGAGTTTTCCTGGAGTAAAAGATCTATAAAGTAAGCTGTGTGAAAAAGCTTCAATTTCTCCTACAAGCTCAAACCACTTAATGAATAAAACATGAAACTCATAAAGAACTGTGCATTGCCCTTTAGCTAGGAACTTCAAAACTTTTGTTTGGAAAATGTTGTTTGTACTATCTCTTAAGAGAGAAATTTTGAAAATTTATGTTCTTTGTAAACATTTCCTTTCACTTCAAACATTGGCTCATTTAATTCTAGTTCAACGCCATTCTGAAAATCAAATACAGTTATTGCATGTTTATACATATACTACTTAAAATAATACAAAATTAGTCTATGTCTATATCTACTGCTGTTGTGTATATAGTAGTGTTCCTAGAAATTTTAGGGGACCTCTAAACATGATCTGTGAAATATATAATATAGTGATAGACAAATATTTCTCTTCCATTTTAAACTTTGAAAGAAAAAATCCAAAACTGTAATTTTTGCATATGATTGTCGTGAAAAGCTATTATTCTAAAAACGGATTGAATTTTAAAAGGAGATAAGGACCCTAACATTAATGTCTCTTCCTACACAAAACCTCCTTTGGCTCATCAACTCTGACAGCTTTACTAGGCTCCATTAACCATTAGTTAAATTAGCCATAACTTTTTAACATTATTGGCTAATTGCTTTGTGATACTCTGGTGTCTCAAGAGCCTAATAAAACTCTGTATTAACACAACACCCTTTTGCCTCAGAGTGTGATTTCTAACCATCTAAATTCTCATTGTTGACTGGTCTTTGTAAAGTCTTTATGACCTTCCTACAGAATGATATAGCAAGAAACATTTGAAAATTTAGTGTCAATTATAAGTTTCATTTATACACAGAAGTACAATGGCTAAAAAAAAATGTTTTGAAAATTATCATCTTGAAAGCATTCAGGTTACCTACAAAATAAATAATAACTTGTGAATGTTGCTATGTAAAATATTTAATCACATAAAATAATGTTCCTACTATTTAGAATTTTAGATAACTAAATTAAAAATTTAACTTTTTCAATTGAAGAAGAAAATAATGTACTTATTAGTAAATTTTGTTCTTATATTCATCTTTTGTTATTCTAAAATTATCGAGGCAAATTTGCCTATATGCTTTAGTTTGGACATCTCAATGAGATCTATCATTTCTTTAATAATGTAAAATATTGCTGGATAGTTTTACATGTCTAAGAGAGTGGAATATATGTTGTCTGTATATGTCCTATTGGCAAAATTAGCATTTTAAATACTCAGATAAAGCCAACAATACACATTTCATTTATAAATCATTTCAAAGGTATATTAATTCATTTGTTATTTTTATGATGTTTTGTTTGTTCTCTAGTACTGGTTTTTGCTTGTTTGTTTGTTTGTTTTGGCATAGAATATAGTTTATTTATGGCATGGTGAAGGGAGTTAAGAGAGTAGTATTGGCAGAGAAAGGCAAAGAGAAGGAGAGAGTAGAGAAGTAGAGGCCTGCCATGAGCACGTGGAGAGAGGGGAAGCAAGCTCTACTATTGCTTTTATTTGTGGGAGAGTGAGCAATGATTTTAGGGCCCTAGACATGATTGGCTAATACTCTATCACCAGACTTTAGCCCTAACCCTCAATTATGCCTTTATATATCAAAGGAATATTTAATGTTATCTATACAAAAAAAAGAATTAGGAATTCATATATTTTTCAGACTTTTGTATTAAGTTTAGATTTATATAAGAGTTATAACCTTACAGATGCTTTTAGTATATCTTCAATAATTTTCCTCTAATATTACTTTAAATAGTCATAGTATACTTCTACAGCTTAAACTTAGTCACTACTTCCATTCAATTAACTTTAGACTTTTTTTCAAAGTTCTCTTTTTTGTTGTTTGTTTTGTTGTTTTTTTTCTTGTTGTTTGTTGCCATCATTTACTACTTTTCCTGTTTCAACCATTTTTGCTAGCTGATCTCTCTTCTGGGTCTCTTCCAATTTTAGAGAACATGTTCACCTTCATTTGATTCCATACTTTTTACACTTCACATGCTGCTCAATCCAGTGAGAAAGTTCCATGTCATAATTTAGGACTTCTTGTTTCTCATCATTAGATTGATGTTATGAGAATGCAAGAAAAGTAATAGTCGAATGCACTTCTCTCAGCTTTGATCCTGAAGTCACAAGTTCCATGCAAACTTTGAATTTTATCTGTTGACTGACACGACCTGAACTGTTCAGAAAAGCCAGATCTCAGATGACAGGGGGTAGTGTAGGTAGGTTAGGCCAGTAGAGGGTTCTTGTCATAGGAGAAAGAAAAATTGGGCATATTTTATACAGAGAAGTTAGTAGTGGAACTGATAAAGAAGTGCTTATATCAGATTCCAAAATGAATTATTTCTTTACACTGAAGGGACATGCAGAGAATTTGTGGGCATTTTGGATGTGTGGAAGAAATGATAACACAAAAAATCTCTTATCCTGAACATCATGAAGAAAGAATTATTTATTAAAATGAAAGGCTTATGGAGTATAGATTTAACTTTTCTCCTAAATAGGTTAATGTTGGAACGCCTATTAAGTATCCAAAAACCAGAGTTTTTTGAACAATGTTCACATTTACATTTAGTTTGAACTATTATAGAATGAATTTATAATCATGAAATGATATAAGTTCACTAGGAAAAGAAAAATACCCAAGAGATTGTTTTAAAAATTCAGCATAGTCAATACTGTTTACTGTTTACTTATTGTAATAAAAATATGTAGAATGTAACAGTAATACTAATAATAGTAATTTAAGAAAATCAAAATGGTAGTATAATTGTGTGTGGGTTTGTATTCAATATGTATATATCTGGCTAGTGTACCATAAAGTGAGTGAAGGTCAAAGAACTATTTTATGGGTTATTTCCCTCATCCAACTTTGACATGGCTACTAGGTATTAAATTGAGATCTCAAGGCTTGCACATAAAGTGTCTTTACCTGCTGAAATTTCTTACTTGCCCAAAAAGTTTATAACATATCTATTTGCTTACTGAAAAATGTTTGTGAAAACCTACTGTGTGCCCTGTCTGCTTTTCTATCACTTTCATTGTAAGGATTTAAATCTTAGAAAATCACAAATATTACATTAGCAAAACATCCCTTATTGGGAATGTCAAGGATGACAATAAATCAAAGTAAAGGAAAAGAAACTTCCATTAACATCGATAAAGCAGTTAGAAAGAGGCTTTAAAATGACACTTTAATGTGCATGAAGTTGTAAGGAAATTTGACTGATGAGGACTAGTGTAAAGGCATTCATAATCTACATATTTTTGATCCTATCAAATTAACTCAATGAACATATTTATTCTAAGATTTATATAATAGGAAATAAATTAGAAAGGACTTATGCTTTATTACAGAAGGCTGAATTATCATGCATTTTACAACTAGTAAGGATATTCAGAATTATTTCCTGTCATTCAAAATTTTAAAAATATTATTTAAAGAGAAAAATGATAGCTATCCATATTTGTGTACTTTCTTTGTTCACTTATTAAAATAGAACAATGTACCCATACTTTAGGATGACAAATTGTCACACTAAAATGTTACAATCAAATTTAAAAAGAGACCAAAATAGTAACTCATACATGTAAATTTGTGTATAATTTGTAATATAATATTCAGAATAATGCCATTTTATTAGGTTATCCTAATTTTTAGAGTAATTTACTTATACTAACACAATGTCTTGACAGATTCAACACAATGTGTCTTTATGTATCTAAGTCTATATAAAAAATGAAGAATTAAGACACACCATCAAACACTGGCTAAAATATCAAATGTTATAATGAATCAGATTGAAAAAAGAGGAGTCTGTCTTAAAAATTATTAAATGAGAGATGTAATGCCAGAAATATTTAAGCATAACATCACTATAAAATCTATTGTCAAATGAGCACAAAGAAATGATTAGCATATTCTGCTTTGTTGTCTGTGAGTATATGAATAAATGACCATAGTTACTTTCATTTGAAAAAGAATTTGAGCTTCTACCCCTCCCTCCTCCTCTGCCAGTGACTACCTTATTCATTCCACTGTGGTAGACCCCTGACAGTTCTGCCACAGGGAAGACCCCATTTCCTGATACTTTCTAGAGAATCAGCAGCACACTGATTTGGTAATTTGGTAAGAACCACCCACACCTCTAGAGGTCCAGAGCCGCTGGCTGGGACTTACTACCCAGCAATCACCAACATCAGCCCTCCCTCCAGAATATCACTCCCCTTCTGTCTCATCTACCCCTCCTCTACCACTGCCACCTGCCCCATTCCTTCTGCTGTGGTAGACCTCTGCCAGTTCTCCCACAGGGAAGACCCCATTTCCTGATACTTCCTAGAGAACCAGCAGTATGCAGGGCATTCAACCCTTGCCAGGTCTGCCACAGGGAAGATCCCATCTCCTGATACTTCCTAGAGAAACAGCTGTATGCAGGCATTTGAGAGAAAGGGAATCCCAGGAGTACAGATACATAGGCCTACAGGACAGTGAAGCCACAGTCAGAGACAGCAAGACCAGCTAACACCAGAGATAGCTAGATGGCCAAAGGCAAATGCAAGATCATTACCAACAGAAACCAAGGTAACAAGGCACCATCAAAAACCAGTACTCACACAACAACAAATCCTGAATACTCCATCACATCAGAAAAGCAAAAGCTGGATTTAAAAGGACATAAGTAACTCCCTTAAGGAAATACAGGAGAATATGGGTCAACAGGTGGAAGCCCTTAAAGAAGAAACACAAAAATCCCTTAAAGAAACACAGAAGAACATGGGTCAACAGGTAGAAGTCTTTAAAGAGGAAACACAAAAATCCCTTAAAGTATTTCAGGAAAACACAAACAAACAAGTGAAGGAACTGAACAAACCTATCCAGGATCTAAATATGGAAGTAGAAAAAAATAAAAAAATCACAAAGTGAGACATCTCTGGAGATAGAAAACCTTCGAAGGAATTCAGGAGTCATAGATGCAAGCATCAACAACAAAATGCAAGAGATAGAAGAAAGAATCTTGGATGCTGAGGATTCCATAGAAAACATTGACGCAACAGTCAAAAAAATGCAAACTGCAAAAAGCTTGTAACCAAACACATTCAGGAAATCCAGGACACAATGAGAAGAACAAACCTAAGGCTTATAAGTATAGAAGAGAGCGAGGATTTCCAACTTAAAGGGCCAGTAAATATCTTCAACAAAATTATAGAAGAAAACTTCCCTAACCTAAAGAAAGAGATGCCCATGAACATACAAGAAGCACACAGAACTCCAAACAGACTGGACTAGAGCAGAAATTCATCCCGTCACATAATAATTAAAACACCAAATGCACTAAACAAAGAAAGAATATTAAAAGCAGTAAGGGAAAAAGGTCAAGTAACATATAAAGGCAGACATATCAGAATTACACCAGACTTCTCTCCAGAAAATATGAAAGCTAGAAGATCTTGGGCAGATGTCATACAGAACCTAAGAGAACATAAATGTTAGTCCAAAACACTATACCAAGCAAAACAAGACATTTCATGACAAAAGCAAATTTATGCAATGTGTTTCCACAAATCCAGCTCTACAAAGGATAATGGGTGGAAAATACTGACACAAGGTGGAAAATCACACCCTAGAAAAAGCAATAAAGTAATCTTTCGACAAATTCAAAAGAAGATAGCTACAGAAACAGAACTTCTCCTTTAACAATGAAGATAACAGTAAGCAACAATCACTTTTATCACTTAATATCTCTTAACATCAATGGTCTCAATTCCCCAATAAAAAGATATAGACTAGCAGATTGGATGCCTAAATAGGACTCAACATTGTGCTGTATACAAGAAACCCACCTCAGTGACAAAGGCAGCCACTGCTTCAGAGTCAAAGTTTGAAAAACAATTTTCCAAGCAAATGGTCCCAAGAAACAAGCTGGAGTGGCCATTCTTATATTGGATAAAATTGACTTTCAACCAAAAGTTGTCAAATATTATAAGGGGGACACTTTATACTGGTCAAAGCAAAAGTCTACCAAGATGAACTCCCAATTCTGAACATCTATGCCCTGAATGCAAGGGCACCCACTTTCATAAAAGAAACTTTACTAAAGCTCAAATCACACATTGCCCCACACAATAATAGTGGGAGACTTCAACACCCCACTCTCAACAATGGACAAATCATGGAAACAGAAACTAAACAGAGAAACAGTGAAACTAACTGAGGTTAGGGACCAAATGAAGCTAACATATTTATAGAACATTCCATCCTAAAGCAAAAGAATATACCTTCTTCTCAGCACCTCATGGTACCCTCTGAAAATTAACCATATAATTGGTAACAAAACAGGCCTCAACAGATACAGAAATATTGAAATTATTCCATGCACCTTATCAGATCACCACGGCCTAAGGCTGGGCTTAAGTTCAAACAAAAACAATGGAAAACAGACATACACATAGATTTTGAACAATGCTCTTCTCAATGATAGCTTGGTCAAGGAAGAAATAAAGAAAAAATTAAAGATGTTTTAGAATTTAATGAAAATGTAGACCAAAACTTATGAGATACAATGAAAGCAGTGCTAAGAGAAAAACTCATAGCTCTGAGTGCCTCCAAAAAGAAAATGGAGAAAGCTTACACTAACAGCTTTACAGTGCACCTGAAATCTCTAGAACAAAAAGAAGCAAATACACACAAGTGGAGAAGATGGCAGAAAATAATCAAACTCAGGGTCAAAACCAACCAAATAGAAACAAAAAGAACTACAAAGAATCAACAAAATCAGGAGCTGGTTCTTTGAGAAAATCGACAAGATAGATCAACCCTTAACCAGACTAACCAGAGGACACAGAGGCACTACCCAAATTAGTAAAATCAGAAATGAAATGGGAGACAAAACAACAGAAACTGTGGAAATTAAAAAAAATAATCAGATCCTACTACAAGAGCTTATACTCAACAAAGTCTGAAAATCTTGACAAAATGGACAACTTTCTTGATACATTCCAGGTGCCAAAGTTAAAACAGGATCAAATAAACCATCTAAATAGTCCCATAAGTCCTGAGGCAATAGAAGCAGTCGTTAATAGTATCCCATGAAATAAAAGTTTCTGTAAGGTAAAGGACACTCGCAATAGGACAAAACAGCAACCAACAAATTGGAAAAAGATATTTACCAGCCCTATATCTGACAGAGGGCACGTTAACTTTGAACAAGGCTCTTCTCAATGATAGCTTGGTCAAGGAAGAAATAACACCAGTCAGAATGGCTAAGATCAAAACACAGGAGATAGCAGTTGTTGGCGAGGATGTGGAGAAAGAGGAACACTCCTCCACTGCTGGTGGAATTGCAAGCTGGTACAACCACTCTGGAAAGCAGTCGGGCTGTTCCTCAGAAAACTGGGCATGACACTCCCGGAGGATCCGGCTATACCACTCCTGGGCATATACCCAGAGGCTTTACCTGCATGCAATAAGGACACATGCTCCACTATGATCATAGCAGCCTTATTTATAATAGCCAGAAGCTGGAAAGAACCCAGATGTCCCTCAACAGAGGAATGGATTCAAAAGATGTGGTATATCTACACAATGGAATACTACTCTGCAATTAAAAAAATGAATTCATGAAATTCCTAGGCAAATGGTCAGAACTTGAAAATATCATCCTTAGTGAGGTAACCCAATCACAAAAGAACACACATGGTATGCAGTCACTGATAAGGGGATATTAACCCAGAATCTCAGAATACCCTAGACACAATTCGCATATCAATAGATTTCTAAGAAGATGGAAGGAGGGACCCCTGGTCCTGGAAAGACTGGATGTAGGGGAATGCCAGGACAGAGAAACGTGAGGGGGTTGAATGGAGAAAAGAGGGAGGGAAGGGGTCTTATGGGACTTTCGGGGAGGGAGGAAACGGGAAAGGGGAAATGATTTGGAATGTAAATAAAAAAAAACTTAGAAAATAAAAAAAATGAAATTAAAGAATTTTTAAAATTTAATGAAAATGAAGACACATCATACCAAAACTTATGGGAAACAATGAAAGCAGTGCTAAGAAGAAAGCTCATAGCTCTCAATGCCTCCAAAAGAAAATGGAGAGAGCAGATACTAACAGCTTGACCATGCACCTGAAAGCTCTAGAACAAAAAGAAGCAAATACACCCAGGAGGAGTAGACGGCAAGAAATAATCAAACTCAGTGCCAAAATCAACCAAATAGAAACAGAAGGAACAATAAAAGAATCAACAAAACCAGGAGCTGGTTCTTAGAGAAAATCAACAGGATCAGATAAACCATCTAAATAGTCCCATAAGTCCTGAGGAAATAGAAGCAGTAGTTAATAGTCTCCCATCAAAATAACAGCCCAGAACCAGAAGGGTTTAGTGGGGAATTCTATCAGATCTTCAAAGAAGAGGTAATACTGATACCCTTCAACTATTGCATGAAGTAGAAACTCAAAGAACACTACCCAACTCTTTCTATGAAGCCACAATAATGCTTAATACCTAAACCAAACGAAGACCTAAAAAGGAAAGAGAACTTCAGACCAATCTCCCTCATGAACATCAATGCAAAAATACTCAACAAAATCCTGGCCAATCGAATCCAAGAATGCATCAAAACTGTAATTCACCAGGATCAGGTAAGCTTCATTCCAGGGATGCAGGGATGGTTCAATATGTGGAAATCCACCAATGTAATCCACTACATAAACAAACTCAAAAAAAAAAAAAAAACATGGTCATTTCATTAGATGCTGAAAGGCTTTTTAACAGAATCCAGCATCCCTTCATGATAAAAGTCTTGGAGAGATCAGGAATCCAAGGCCCATACCTAAAAATAGTGAAAGCAATATACTGCAAACAGGTAGCCAACATCAAATAAAAGGAGCAAAAGTTTAAGCAATCCCACTAAAATCGGGGACCAGACAAGGCTGCCCACTCTCTCCCTATCTATTCAATATAGTACTTGAAGTCCTAGCCAGAGCAATCAGAAAACAAAAGGAGGTCAAAGGTATACAAATTTGAAAGGAAGAAGTCAAAATATCAATATTTGCAGATGATATGATCGTATACATAAGCGACCCCAAAACTTCCACACCAAAGAACTCCTAAAACTGATAAATAACTTCAGCAAAATGGTCGGATATAAAATTAACTCAACCAAATAAGTAACCTTCCTATACTAAAAGGATAAACAAGCTGAAAAAGAAATTAGGGAAATTACACCCTTCACAATACTCACAAATAATATTACATACCTTGTTGTGACACGAACAAAGCAAGTGAAAGGTCTGTATTACAAGAACTTCAAGCCTCTGAAGAAAGAAATCAAAGATCTCAGAAGATAGAAAGATCTCCCATGCTTATGGATAGGCAATATTAATATAGTGAAAATGGCTATCTTGCCAAAAGCAATCTACAGAATCAATGCAATCCCTATAAAAATTCCAAATCAATTCTTCATAGATCTAGAAAGAGCAATTCTCAAATTCATCTGGAATAACAAAAAAAAAAAAAAACCAACAACAAAAAAATAACACAGGATAGCAAAATCTATTCTCCACAGCAAAAGATCTGGGGGAATCACCATTCCTGTCCTCAAGCTCTACTACAGAGCAATAGTGATTAAAAGTATTGGTATTGGTATGGAGACAGGCAGGAAGATCAATGGAATAGAATTGAAGACCCACACACCTACAGTCACTTGATATTTGACAGAGGAGATAGAAACATCCCGTGAAAAAAAGACAGCATTTTTAACGAATGGTATCAACTGGAGGTCGGCATGTAGAAAAATGTAAGTCAGCCCATTCTTATCTCCTTGTACAAAGCTCAAGTCCAAGTGAACCAAGAACCTACACACAAAACCAGACACACTGAAGCATATAGCACAGAAATTAGGGAAGAATCTTGAACACATGGGAACAGGGGAAAATTTCCTGAATAGAACACCAATGGCTTATGCTCTAAGAACAATAATCAACAAATGGGACCACAAAAAACTGCAAAGATTCTGTAAGGCAAAGGACACGGTCAGTAGGACAAAACAGCAACCAACAAATTGAGAAAAGATCTTTACCCATCCTACATCTGATAGAGGGCTAATATCCAATGTATACAAAGAACTCAAGAAGCTAGACTCCAGAAAGTCAAACAACCCATTAAGAAATGGGGTATAGAGTTAAACAGGGAATTACCAACTTAGGTTCTGACGCAACTAAAGAAATGTTCATCGTTAGTTACAAGGGAAATGCAAATGAAAATAACCCTGAGATTCCACCTCACACCAGTCAGAATGGCTAAGATGAAAAACTCAGGGACAGCAGATGTTGGAGAGGATGTGGAGAAAGAGGAACACTTCTCCATTGTTGGTGGGATAGCAAGCTAGTAAAATCACTCTGGAAATCAGTTTGGAGGTTCCTTAGAAAATTAGACACAGTACCACCTGAGGACCCAGCGCTACCACTCCTGGGCATATACCTAGAAGATGCCCCAACATTTACACGTTGGACACATGCTCCATTGTGTTCATAGCAGCCTTATTTATAATAGCCAGAAGCTGGAAAGAGCCCAGATGTCCTTCAACAGAGGAATGGATACAGAGATCACACACACACACACACACACACACACACACACACACACACACACACACACACACACACACAGGAGAACTATTCATCTTTTAAGAGCAATGAATTCATAAAATTTTTAAGCAAATGAATGGAATTTGAAAGTGTCATCCTGAGGGAGGTAACCCAATTACAAAAGAACACACGTGGTATACACTCACTGATAAGTGAATGTTAGCCCAAAAGGTCAAAATAAACAAGATACAATTCATAGACCACAGGAAGCTGAAGAAGAAGGAGGACTGAAGCAGGGGTGCTTTAGTTCCTCAGAGAAAGGAAACAAAATACAGGAGCTATAATGGAGACAAAGTGTGATGCCGAGACTAAAGGAAAGGCCACCCAAAGACTGCCCTACCTGGGGATTCATCCTTTAAACAGTCACCAAACCCCAACTCTATTATGGACGACAAGAAGTGAATACCAAAAGGAGCATGTTATGGTTGTCTCTGGAGGGGCCCTGCCAGAGCCTTACACATACAGAGGCAGATGCTAGGAGCCAACCATTGGACTGGGCATGGGGTCCCCAATGGAGGAATTCAAGGGCAGTCTGGAGGAGCTGAAGGGGTTTACAACCCCTTGGGAAAAACAATAACATTGGCCAACCAGAAGGCCCAAGACTCCCAGGAGCTAAACCATCAACCAAGGGGTACACATGGTTCCAGCCAAAAATGTGGCAGAGGAATGCCTTGTGGGGCATCAGTAGGATGAATGGTCCTTTGTCTGTGAAAGCTCAATAGATGCCTCAATAAAGGGAAATTGAGGGGTTGTTGGATGGGCATATACTTGGAGGCATGGGGTGGGAGGAGGGGTTGGGGGTTTTCAGGGAGGGGGGAAACTGGAAAGGGTTTTAGCATTTGAAATATAAATGAAGATTATATTCAATAAAAAAGAAAAGGAATTTGAGTAATCTTTGTAAAATACTCCATGTACTACCATTTAGTAATAAGATTTTTCAAATAGAAAACTGAGTATTTTTCATAATATATAATGTAATTTACTGAATTTTTGGGTTTCATTCAAAGCAGAATATCAGATAATATTTAAATGAAAAGGAGCCCCAGTATAGGAGAATGCCACAACAGGGAAGCAGGAGTGTGTGGGTTGGTAAGCAGGGGGAGGGGGATGTGATAGGTTATTTTTGTAGGGAAATCCAGGAAAGGGGATAACATTTGAAATGTAAATAAAGAAAATATCTAATAAAAAAAGAAAAATAAATAAAATGAAAAGGAAATGCTATGTCAATCTATTAATCCCCCTAATATATGCATTCACAGAAAATGTGACTTACTGGAGTCTCTAATATTCAGAACTTGTCACGACACTCATTTCAATGCAAGATCATTAATTAGAGGACATATGCTTTCATTCTGCTTATAAACATATACAAATAATTAGTTTACATTTTGCTGTATGTGTACTAGATGGACCAATTATAGCCTACCTGTAAGGCAGCTGTTATTTCATTAGGATTATGATACAGTTTGTTCCAGAATAAATTTAACTGCTATATTTACTTATTGTTTTTAATGTCCTGTTTAAAAAATGAATAGAGTAAATAAATTAAAATAGAGGTTCATCAAGATTCAATGATTTTTTAAATTATTCACACTATTTGAGCCCAGTGTAACTTTCTTTTTTTTTTCCTTTTTTAAAATTAGATATATTCTTTATTTACATTTCAAAAGTTGTCCTCTTTCCTGGTTCCCCCCCTCCCCCAAAAAGAATCCCATGAGCTATCTCCTCTCACCCTGTTCTCCAATCAACCCTTCTTGCTTCCCTGTCCCCTGGTATTCCTCTCACTGCAGCATTGAGCCTTTCCAGGACTAATGGCCTCTTACATATATCACAGATTAATTAAAATCAAGTACTTTTCTTCACTGTTTATCCTAATTCTTTTCAATCTAACTTACCTGTTTCTCTCTCCCTTCTCTCTCTCTCTCTCCCTGTCTCTCTCTCTCTCTCTCTCTTTCTCTCTCTCTCTCTCTCTCTCTCTCTCTCTCTCCTCTCTCTCTCTTGGAGTCTTATGCTACATAAGCTGATCTTAAAATGGCTAATCAGGCTGGACAAATCGTTCTGATATAACTCCAAAGTGATGAGATTACAGATAATGCCACTGTATGTAATTTTGGCATATTTCTAATTGTCAGTCTAATAAATGGTATAGATTATACATATATAAAATTATATTTATGTTATTTTTTCTATTACTTTTATGATCCCAAAGAAATGTAAAGATGAGAATTACTACTGCTTCCTAATTTTTCAATTTGGATTTCCATATAGATATACATAGTTGATCTCCAACACATTCAAAATAAAACTTAATAAACTACTAGCTATATTTATCTCTCTGGGGTAGCTTTATTCCATTATGCATTTGTCAAGGGTCTTTTATTTGCATAACATAGTCAGAATAATATATTATTAAGGAGTAAGCCATGCCTTACATCCTTTCCTCATAT
Source organism: Tokudaia tokunoshimensis (assembly GCA_036184795.1). Taxonomy (NCBI): domain Eukaryota; kingdom Metazoa; phylum Chordata; class Mammalia; order Rodentia; family Muridae; genus Tokudaia; species Tokudaia tokunoshimensis. The sequence continues at coordinate 19,894,842 of BTHU01000016.1, forward strand.
TGTATTCCCAAAACAGCTTCATATACTACTTGCATAAAGACATCCTTGAGTACTAATAAATTCTTTGAAATTCAAAATATTGGTTGAAATGTTTACAGGTTTTAAAGAGAGTTCATCCATGGACATCATAAAATCATCAAATTTTAACTCACACACTTCTTCTTATTATTGAATTCTTTGTAGTCACAAAAATTTTGGCTAGAAATTGGCATACATCCTGGTTTGCAGTGTGAAGTCTTTGTAGATCAGTAGTCCTCTACTTGTGGGTCACAACTGCTTTTTAGTTGAATGGTCCATTCATAGGCATTACCTAAAACCATCATAAACCACAGATATTTACATTGAGATTCATAACAGTAGCAAAACTATCATTTTATGAAGTAGCAATGAAAATATTATGACTGGGGGCCCTCACAACATGAAAAATTATATTAAAGGGACACAGCACTAGGAAGGCTGAGAATTATTTTTGTAGATAATTTTATATATTCTACATAAATAAAATTTACAATTCTAATATTTAAATGGGCTTTCATGTATTGATACAACTGTTAAGATTAGTATATTTTAAAAATTTCCCTGCTAATTAATATTTTATTTCTAATGATTATAGACTTGCCTATTTTCTGATAAGTACTTTTATCTGATTTTATAATTTAAATATTTCAATACACTACATACTCTACAACTCTTTTTGTTTTTGTTTTGTTTTTGTTTTTCGAGGCAGGGTTTCTCTGCATAGCCCTGGCTGTCCTGGAACTCACTTTGTAGACCAGGCTGGCCTCGAACTCAGAAATCTGCCTGCCTCTGCCTCCCAAGTGCTGGGATTAAATGCATGTGCCACCACTGCCCTCTACAACTCTTTATTAACATTTGTATCCAATGTTTTTTAAATATGTGTATTCATTAACAGCCAGAGTCTACTGAACAAAATATTTACCACATTTCATCTTCGTATTATGTCAACTATTAGTAAGTTTTTAACTTCTTTGTAAATATTTGTGTGGCTAAGAGAAATTAGTAAAAGAAAAAATTAACACTTTAGAAAAGAGTGAGATGTTTTAGATTAGACAACTTACTTAAAGTTGTATTTATATTCAAATTTTGAATCCAAGGAAACATAGACTTGGTAAATGTATGTAATATATAAATTATGATTCAACACTAAGATCAGCAGAAATCAAACACTATTTGTAGCTTTTAGAAGTGTCAATCTACAGACATTATATAGGATATTTGAAAATATAGCCGGGCGGTGGTGGCGCACGCCTTTAATCCCAGCACTTGGGAGGCAGAGGCAGGAGGATTTCTGAGTTCGAGGCCAGCCTGGTCTACAAAGTGAGTTCCAGGACAGCCAGGGCTACACAGAGAAACCCTGTCTTGAAAAACCAAATATATATATATATATATATATATATATATATATATATATTTGAAAGTGAAATAACTGTATATAGTATGAACATTTAATGTTGTATGAGTCCATCAAGAAAGCAATAATGGAGGGATAATTGGGAGCTTTTGGGTTCACCTACACCATCTCCAAATTGCCATCGACCTTACCTTGTTGACCTGCATCAATGGGAACCCATATTGCCTGACCCCAGGTTTTTTGAAGGTTTCTTGTAGCCTTGTACCCTCTGCTTATGAATTGTGGAGGAACATTGGCTGGATGTTGAATGCCTTGCATTCTGAATAAGGAACACCAGAGAAGAAGTAGATGGTAAGGAAGCCAGTGACACCATCAACTGATGAGGGCAGCCTCAATATCAATCTTAGGAAGCTATGGTAGCTTATTGATCTTCAAGTAGGATGAAATATTAGTGGTCATAGATACTACTCATTTCATATGAAGAAGATTGGAGCATTACTTAGATCTGGAGAAAGTTACACTCTGACATAATCTTTGACAATGGTATGACAAATTGCACTGTTGGTGTACTTGTAGAATTTTTGCCTCAAATTAGATTTTATGCCTGCTCATATTCTGAGGTCATACAAATCATTAATCCTCTACCTTTTAGAAAACATGCAACTATACTAGAAATCAGATTTCTTGCTAAGTAGAAGATGGAGCATCTGGGATACATTTGCAAAGATTAGAGTAAAACTGTGCTCTACCATAAATGTCCAGAAAATAAACACTTAATCAGTAATACTTTCTTTTACAGGTGGTTATTTTATTAATAGAAGAGTATCAAAATGACTGTGGTGTCATTTCTCTAATTGTCAATAAAATAGTAAGGGGTAGATTGGGACTTGTGTGACAAAAAAGTCTGTGTAAATGGCACAGCAGTGACAGGGAATAAACTTGAAACCACAATTAGTATTGGTACTAAAGAACTGAAACAACACTTTGATCAAGAAATTAAAGTAATAATAAAAGGTCACTACAATAACTTGTAGAATCATCTCTTTTCTGAATGGACAGTGTTGACTTCTGTGAAGTTGTACTTACCTGGATTGTGGTTCCCTGATACACACACAATACTGCCCAGATGCTACTTCACCACATTCCTGGCACATTAAGATTACTCATTGCCTCAAATGGAGTAAGTTTTTGGAAACTGAAAACCATATTTGTTGAGATATTACACATGCAACTATCTCTTGACTTGTGTGGGTTTCTACAAAGTTTGTACAGATGTGTGCAGAAAAATTATGGGTCACATCTTATATGGCACTTGAAGATTCACCAGTAGGCATTACACCTAAATATGACATTGACAGTTTTGACGTGGTTTTATTAGAAAAATAACTGTGTTTCTGACTGTGGATGAACACCTTGGATCTCAGTTACTACTGGATATTAAAGGAAATTGAAGATGGACAGAAGAAAACTGAGGATTACATTTAAGAAGTTGAATGATGCTGAATCTGGTTCTGTTAAACCTGTGCAATTTACTGCTAACCAATGCCTACATGCAACAAGAATGAGAGGCCAGACATTAAGAAATAACTATTACAGGAGATTATTTAAAAAAAATAAAGCTAATAGAATTGAACATATATACATATATATATATATATATATATATATATATATATATACACACATATGTATATATGTGTGTGTGGTGTGTGTGTAGAATTGACTATAAAATAGAATTTATATTATATCAAATATACACACACACACACACACACACACACACACACACACATATATATATATGCTTCTAAGTTTCTACCCTAGACTATATGTTTTTGTAAATTATCACAATCTTTTTAGGCAGTAACTTACAATACTCTGATTAATGCATGTGTTGAACATATAAAAATGTACATCAGAACTGCATATATTGGGTTGTATAATTTAAACCAAGCAAGTGAAATAACAAGAACTTCAATCCCCTGAAGGAAGAAATTGAAGAATTTATCAGAAGATGGAAAGATCTACCATGCTCATGGATAGATAGGATGAACATAGTGAAAATGGCCATTTTACTAAAAGCAATCTATATATTTAGTGCAATCCTCATCAAAATTCCAACACATTCTTTACAGACATTGAAAGAACTACTCTTAACTTTACATGGAAAAAAATCAGGATATCCGAATCAATCATGAGTAGTAAAAGACTTTCTAGAGAAATCACCATCCCTGTCCTCAAGCTATTCTATAGAACAATAGTGATAAAAACTGCATGGTACTGACACAGAAGCAGACAGGTGGATAAATGGATCGAATCTAAGACCCAGAAATAAATCTATGTACTGATAGACGCTTGATATTTTTTATTTCAAGGAAACCAAAACCATGCAAAGGGAAAAACTATGCTTTTTTCATAGCTTAACATGCTTATGAAGTCCCTCCCTGAGAATATGGAGGCATTATTTAGTGGTTACTGGGGGAAGGAATATACAAACCTTTACATGTTCATGAGGAAAGTAATGCAGTCATGCAGTTATGTCTTTATTGGTGCACCATGTGCAAATTATCCATGCTTGAGTAAATTATTCCTTGCTATGTTTCTGTAAATAACTGATCACTTATACCCCTGTAACTCTAATTAATTCACCAACATACACTTGGTTTGAAAATTAAATCTAACAGAAAAGCTCTTTAACATGAGTGGAAAGGAAGAAAGTAATGAGATGAGAAGTAAACACTTGACCACACACACACACAAATTATTTTGATGACTTACTGAAAAACATTGGGTTGAACTTTCTTTTGTATAATTGGTGGAATATCTGGATGTAATCCAAAGAAGGACATGTATACAGAGAGGAACATTTGGAAATAAATTAATTTTAAACTACTCTTACCTAATGGTCGTTAGTCCTAATGGAGTAGTTGATGCCACAGGACAAAGAATCTGTGAGAGTTCAAGGTAAACCAGACATAGTAGATCAGTCAAGGCTAAAGAGTGAGATCCTGCATCAAAACAAATAAAGGAACAAAGAAACAAATAAAAGAATCGTCCTCCACATGTACTTACCTGTGTAATCACAGGGCCTCCAAGTGGTCAGCAGCTTCTAGCCAGGCTGGAATCCAGGATCCTGCTGTCTTTGTGGTCTGTAACCAATGTTATTCTCTTCTTTTAGTTAAGAGAATGAAAGAACAATGTAAAGAAAATAAAATAGATTCTTTTTTTTAAATTTTATTTTCTAAGTTTTTTTTTATTTACATTCAAAATCACTTCCCCTTTCCCATTTCCTCCCTCCCCGAAAGTCCCATAAGCCCCCTTCCCCCCCTCTGTTCCCCATTCAACCCCCTCTCACTTCTCTGTCCTGGCATTCCCCTACATCCAGTCTTTCCAGGACCAGGGGTCTCTCCTTCCATCTTCTTGGAAATCTATTGATATGCGAATTGTGTCTAGGGTATTCCGAGATTCTGGGTTAATATCCCCTTATCAGTGACTGCATACCATGTGTGTTCTTTTGTGATTGGGTTACCTCACTAAGGATGATATTTTCAAGTTCTGACCATTTGCCTAGGAATTTCGTGAATTCATTGTTTTTAATTGCAGAGTAGTATTCCATTGTGTAAATACACCACATCTTCTGAATTCATTCCTCCGTTGAGGGACATCTGGGTTCTTTGCAGCTTCTGGCTATTATAAATAAGGCTGCTATGAACATAGTGGAGCATGTGTCCTTATTGCATGCAGATAAAGCCTCTGGGTATATGCCCAGGAGTGGTAAAATAGATTCTTAACATCCAGGTTCACAAATGCAGTAGCCCATGTTACCACAATATCACTTTCACATCAAACATAAGACATTATTATTTGATCAGTCAAACAGGGAAAGCACTTTGAAATGAGCCTTACACCACAAGTTTATGCTACATTTCTATCATGGGAACTTTCCTTCTTCCCCACAATCTCACAGTCTATTTTAAGATATTTTTAAAGCAAGCAAAACCCGATTATTTGACAAAGGGTATTTGTGTATCTTGTTCGCATTTACCCCTCCCCTTTTTTGTCTTTTCCTTCCCCTGTTGACCCTTTCTTCCTTTAAAGACAATTAATGTGCCACATGTTAAAGCAACAATTTCATTCAAGCCAGCACTGAAAGCTGGAAAATAAGAGGCGGCTTTTCAAAACCCAAATACTTAACTATTTAGAGACCAAGAAATGGCAGTGAATTTTGTCCTAGAGCCCCAGAAGAGTTGATGACTTAGCATTTGTGAAATCTCTTACTTTGTTCATTTTAAATAATCAAGAGATCTTCCTTATTAAATGATTACTTAGAGTTTTAGATGATATCTAATAATCAGTATACTAAAGATTATTGGGGTAGTAATGATACTGATTCCTTAGACAATCTATATGAATTTTTTAACATAAAACAAATACTTCATTGCTTTTATTTCCTAAGTCAACTACTTGAAACTAAAAGTCCTGTTGAGTTTAGATTATGAATGAGCAGACCACTTTAAAAGTCTTACTTTTAGCTATATGTAAGACTTTATTACTGCACCATCAATGATATGCTTAAGTTTTCCTGGCTTCAATTTCTGAAAATCTTTTCCATGCTATCACAATCACTATTGCTTCCTATGTATTGCTGCCATGCTATTCCCAGAAAACAGTTTCTTTGCAGTTAACCACTGACTCTGACTCAGTCTTTCATTTACAGTCTTTTAACTGACTTTTCTATAATAATGTTGGACTGACCACTGAGACAAGTTGCTGCAAGTTGTGATATATGTCTTCCATATCTCAATATTTCTTACTATTGAAGAAATGCTTAAGTGAAACTCCAGAAAGATACACACTGTAAGCATGGTCATGATATTCTTTAAGATATACTCATACTTCTTCGTGTTAGCAATGAGCACATATATAATTCTGGTATGTGCAAAGTTATCTTTCAATATTTTCTGAGAAACCTAAGTCAGATCATTTCTTCCTGAGAGGCACCTTGCAAGCCATTAGTGAGTGTGAACATCTCCTTAGTGAGTGGCACTATCATATGCTGGTCAATAAAGCTTCATGCTTTTGGACTCAGTTCTTGAATTATACATTGTTTGATAGGCTATGTCCTCTTTATTCCCTACAGATGTTTTATATAGTAGGACCTTCAAAGAAATGTAGGAGAAAAGACACAGAAAAATGATTCTGTTTAAATATTAATGTTATTGACATAGATTTTTCAAAATCAAACAAAAACTTTATTTATAAGATAAATATTGTTTGTTGGAAAAAAACCAAAGTACTTATGTAATTGTTCCTTTTCATATATTTAGTAACATTTATTTTGGAAAAACTGAAAAAAAAACTGAGAAGAATTTAGCAGCCTTTTAAAATGTACTAAAATTCTGTTGGAAAAATCAAAGTTATTTATATAATTATTCCTTTTTAGAAAAAATTAACAGCTTTCTAAAATATACTAAGTATACTTAAATATACTAAATATACTTAAATATTCTAAAATTCTTCTATAATACATGTTTGGCCTTCTGCTCCATCAAATGGTTGTGCATATCCTCTAGCATAGATTGCTCATTTTTCATTTATGTAGTACTCACTTAAATTCCAAGAGTAAATTGTGCAAAATATTTTATATTATACCATTCAAAATTATTAATTTTGGGTTATTTGTGTTGAGTAATTTCCTGGTCATTAAAATTTTCTTAAAGCATTAAAACATTGCAGTATACACAGAAAATTAAATTAGTTTAAAATTGTTTGATATATTAAGTTGAACATTTTATATAAATATATACTTACTTATGAGTATGTATAAACTTTTAATAGCTAATTAGCTATTTACAGTCTCTATTAAATTATTTTTATTTCTTGTTTGTATAATGTATAAAGTATGATAATCCATAATGCATGAGAACTTCTATACATTGTCTTAGTGCAGTCATATAAAAAATCTGACTGTACAACTTCAGAAGACATGATTTTTATTCAATGAATGTATGTCTAAGATTCAGTATAAAATTATAGTTTTGTGTCTTAACAAAATTGGGTTTTTTGTAAGTTATAGGATATAAAGAATTTGAATTAATTTCCAGTATGTAGTTTGCCCATTAAAACGTGCTGAAAAAGCACTTCCTTGTAAGCAATGAGAGCATTGCAGCTGTGTTAGGGGACACTGTGCTTATACATTTGATGTTCAATATATTTCAAAGTCCATGCATGTTTTTTTCTTGGAAAAGTGGGTCATGATTGAATCTAATTATAGCAAAAAGAACATATATAGACTGATTTGAGACAAGAACACTATCTTCTATATGAAGATTAAAGACATTACAGAAAAAAATAAGAAACATTATCAAGAGCACAGATAAGAGGCTATTATGTAGAGAGCAGAATGTTGGGAGAATAAGAATTATGAAGGTCATAATGTACTGATGCAATAAATGTTGCGAAGGACATTATAAAGGAAAGCAGAGAGAAAGGACATTGGACCACTTTGATTAGCTTTGTCATCTAAACAACCCTAGAGAGGACTGCTTCAACTGCTTACATCTTTATAAGTTGCTCAATCATATGAAATAGAAAGATCACAGTGTACATAGGAAGAAGCATTCACAGAATCTGCTCTCTAGCATGGGCTACAACTCCTGATGAATAGATTTCAATGTCCCACCTTACCTGCAAAAAGGATACCTAAACAAGAACCAAGGAAAAGGTATACGTTACCTCTCGGCCCCATCAGTGAAATTACAACTATCTTTCTTAAAAATAAAATAATTATAATAATTGACAATTGAACCACAGGTAGAAAAGTCCAAGAAATATTGAAAGCAAAAGCTTCTAAGGTCCCAGGGATAATCTCCTATGGAAAGTTCCTGACTGTGTACTCGCTGACCTTTTTCTTTGAATGTGTCTTCATTTCTACTGGTGCTTCTATGTAACAATATCACAATAAGATTTTTGCAACAATCAATCATATGCTATAAAATTGGTTATGACTATGCAAAATAAACTTGGCTAAAATATTTCATTAAACATATATGGATTATAAGTTAATATATTCAGTATGGTAATTTAGTATAAATGTGGTAAAAGTAGGGTTATATGCAATTAGTGATTTTGTATATGTGGAGATATTTTTGTTATAAATCACCTGTTTTTCAATAAGCTGTGTAGATTCTGTTTATATATATATATATATATATATATATATATATATTAGTATGAGCTAAAATAACTTTTTGAAAATGTTTTAAAAGGTAATCAACTCTATCTAGACAGCTGGGACTTGGAGCCTGCTACATTCACACTATTTACAACATCAAAGTTTCCAGGTATCAAATCAAATAGCACTTTTCACACAGATTTTAGAAGTGAGGCCTTGATTTACAGCTAGACAAGCTTCAGTCTTGTGGTTAACAGAGCTTATCAATGCTCCCCAGCACAATTTTATATTTATGTTTCAATAAAAGCTATAGCCTATAGCTGAATTGGACATTTTAAATAAGTTTTAAATTACTTCTGCACTCCATCTTTGGAGAATTATGAGACTAAAACCAGAGAAAAGATGTTTGCTTGAGAGGCTCATAACAACTTCTGAATGGGACTAAAGAGAAACAAAAGTAACAGGCTACAACTGTTTGACACCATAACAGAGACAGAAAATGATTCATCACACCATCTTCTTCCATTTAGATAAAACATATGCTTATAAGTAAACATTCTCATAAATGTGTTTTGAAATATGTATGTACATATAATTGTGTATTTTAATATATGTTTTATATGTACCATATAAATTATTTTATTTAAAGATTGTTACCCCCCCCCAGAGCTCCCAGGGGCTAAACCACCATCCAAAGAGTACACATGGAGGGACCCAAGGCTCCAGGTACATATGTATTAGAGGATGTCCTTATATAGCATCAATGGGAGCGGAGGCCCTTGGTCCTGTAAAGGCTTGATGCCCCAGTGTAGGGAAATGCTAAGGTGGTGAGGCAGGAATGGGGGTGGTGTGTGGGAAATACCCTCATAGAAGCAGGAGGAAGGCAGATAGGATAGGGGTGTGTGAAGGGGAAACCGGGAAAAGGGATAACATTTGAAATGCAAATAAATAAAATATCCAATAAAAAGAATAACAAAAAATGTAATTCACCTTTTCATAATGTATGTCGCTTCATATATCAAACTTTGGATATATTCAATTAAATTAGAATATTGTAAATGTTAAAACAGTACATAGGGACTTTGAAATATTAATTTGGTATTATAGATTAAATAATTAGAAACACATTTTCTTAGAAGCTATTCCAATGAATTCAATTATATATATTAGAAAATTGAAATATAAAATTTCTATATCTGTATCAAAATGCTATTCTTTGAGCTAAGTTTTCAGTCATATGCAGATAATTTTTAAATTTACACAGTGAAAGAAAACATTTCTTTGAAACATACAGAACATGACATACATACATATATACACACATATACACAGCATATACACACATATATAGATACATATATGTGTGTATCTATGCACATGCATATATGCATATACACACATATATGTATCTATATATTGAAGTCATAGAAATAAGGAGCAAGAGGGATGAAACATTTGAAAGACTGAAGTCTATACCAAGTTTCTTGTTGACCCTATAAATCTAAGTTTATGAAGGAATGTAGACATCATGTCTCCTTTGGTGTCAATATTTTATTCTGTATATTTATTTACTGTGATCACCATACTGTAAAATTCATTTCGAGATCATCAACTGATATTCTATGGCCTTAAAATAATATTGTGCCATCTCTGTAAATAACTTATATTCTTTTCAACTTCTGCATGTTGAACTAAATGCAAGGGCAAGATTTTATGATAGTTAGCTTTGTATCATCGATTATTTTGTTTGACATAAAGTCATAATTACAGGTTTACCCAATTCAACCAAGTGGCAGGATTTATAAGTTTCTAAAATCAAACAGAAATTTTTTGCAAACAAACACACACACACACACGCACACACAAACACACACGCACACGCACACTCACACACGTGCACACACACACACACACACACACGCACACACACACACGCGCACACACACACACACACACACACACACACAATTCACCTTTTCATAGTTTATGTATTTAATTCCATACTGTTGGTGCCAAGGATCAGTTGAGAGAGGAATTCTGAGTAAGGAGAGTTTGGGAGCTCTAAAGAACATCTTGAAGATAAATCCTGGGTTATAAGCTGACAGCCTATATTCTGCTTGAGACTGCTTTCCAGATAACTTTCTTGTGCATTTCCAAAAACTCTCTGGATAGCTTATCTCTTGCAAATTAAAGTCCAATACTGTACTTACATACCAATTCTGTCTTTACCCCAGGTTCCCTTTTCAATTTTCCCAAGAATCTGCATCTTATGACCCAGCCTTCTGATTCTTAGAAAAAGACAAAAAACACTTTAAAAATTAACATTGCAAATGAACTCAGAAATCTGTTTGTCTTTGTAAGCACAGATTAGCCAGCTGAGCAGGATATTTTTCTGAGATTTTCATTCCTACCATACCTGGGACTAACAGTTCTGTCTCAGACTGACATTGAACTCAGTAAACTAACATTGTACCTGCCTGGTTTTGTAACTTTCTGAAAAGCTGACTCATAGTGCACATCCCTCTGTTCTTTTAGGTCTGCAAAGCTCTTCATACAATTCATCCTGCATTCTTATATTTTACATAGATGAGAAATGATATATTTTTGAACTCATGTTTTCAGTGTTCTTTCCCATAGCCTTAAAAGCTGTTCTGTAGGTCTCAGCATTTAACATTTTGCTGAGACATTAGCCTCACCCTTGCCTCACCTGACAATTTGGACTTAAGATACACTATGAGATTTCTACATTCATGCAACTATTAAAAGTTTACAAACCAAGATCAACATGTGGAGGAAACAGAAGTGGTTTTCCAGTCTTCAGCTTGGCAGTTACTTTCCATGATGATCTGGAAAGAGTTGGCTTTTTTTTTTTGCCTCACATGTATGCCTTCGCTTTAGGAAAGGTAATCCAAGTTTGGCCCCTACCCTATCTCTGTTTATAAACCATGATGTTAATAGTATCAAAGGAAGTTTTGCTGTTTTTCTGGTTCTTAAAGTATAAAGATACACATTGGTCTTCCTATATGATTTGCCCCAGTGATTCTTTTTTGCTAGTTTATTCTCTGACTTGAGCAAATACATTAGACCATGCTTGTTTGACTTCATGATGCATTTTCATGTATCATGATACATTTAAGTGTCTCTATTTGTGAAATATGCCCCAATTTTTGATGAAATAACAAACATTAAACCAATCAAATGGGGAGGCAACCATAGAAGATACTTGTGCATTTTTAAAGAAGTCAGACATATATAGCCACGATATATTAAAAAAATGGAACAAAAATGATATATAAACAACTACACATTTCTTGAGTTCTAATCACATGTTGAAAATAAAGACTACTATAGAAGACGGCACTGACTATATTGATCTTTTAACAATACCACTGCATACAATATCTAGAACAGTGGTATCTCACTATCTGAGTCTTGTCCCCTTTGGGAGTCAAGCTGCCCTTTCACAGAGGTCTCCAAGTTCATTTGCATATTAGATATTTACATTACATTTTATAACTATAACAAAATTACAGTTATGAAGTATCAATGAAAACAATTTCATCGTTGGGTATTACCATAATGGGAGGAATAGTATTAAGAGGTGCCAACATTAGGAAGATTGAGAAGCACTGATTTAGAGATTACACTGACAAAGAAAGCTCTCTACATTGTACAATGTGTAAGGTTTAATTTGATTACATTAAGTTCAGATTTTACACAGATACCCCCTAAACTTTGACTTTTCACCAGTGGAGTATGTGATAGACAATTTCATGCAACTTGCTCAATTCAACATGAAACCCACATTCATATCAACAGATGTGAACTACAGAAATTACATGTGGAATTAATATATGATTGCTAAGTAATTGATAAATTTATATTATGATGTATACAGATTTTTGTTTCCCACCAGTGTTTCTGAGATGACTGGGTATCAATTAAAATCAAAACAGCTAAGAGGTACTCACAGCCAAAGTCTTAAGTCAGAATTCTTTTATATATATATATATTTTTTTTTCTTATTCATTTTATATTTTGCTCACTGCCCCCCTTCAGATCACCTCCCCAATCATTCCCCATCCCCACTTCTCCTCAGAGTGTGTATCCCCTCCCAGGTATCTCCCACCCTGGTACTTTAAGTCTCTAGGGAACTTGGTACTTCCTCTCTCATTGGCAGATTAGCTAGAAGAACATATTCCAACTACAGGCAACAGCTTTTGGGATAGTCCTCGCTAATTGTCTGAGACCTACATAAAGACCAAGCTGCACATCTTCTACATTTGTGTGTGGGGAAGCCTAAGTCCAGCCTGAGTTTGTTCTTTGGTGGGTGATTCAGACTCTGAGAGCCCCAAAGATTCAGGTTAGTTGACTCTGTTGGTCTTCCTGTGAAGTTTTTATCCCCTTACACGCTTCAGTCTGTCTTCTTGTTCTTCTGTAATAGTCCCCAAGCTCCATCCACTGTTTGTGACAGCCTGTGTCTGTCTGAGTTAGTTTCTGGGTGGAGCCTCTCAGAGGTCAATCAAGTCAGAATTCTTAACTGTCCCAGTCAAGATTATTATATTCTTTTTCTTTCTATCCTGGTTTTCTGAAGAATGCAAACAAGGAGAATCACTCACATGGTTTGTGCAAGTGGTCCAGAATTGTGATTCTAAAAAACTTCAGTACCACCAGATGCGTGTCATAATCAAAGAAGTCATTACAGTCTGTCCACTAGCTCCTGTTTCAAATACTATTATTAAGTATCACACCAACTACATAATATCCTGCAATTTTGTCTGTATCTCAATCTTGTTCTTCTACAATTCTTTCTTCATATTGACCAAAGAAATCTTTCAGAAATATAATTCCTTCTAAACAATTCTTTCATTTCTTTCTCAGAGACAGGGTTTCTCTGTATAGCTTTGGCTGTTCTGGAACTCATATTACAGACCAGGTTGGTCTCAAACTCAGATACCTGCCTGCTTGTGCCTTCAAAATGATGGGATTATAGGTGTCTGACACGAACATCAAGCTGGAAAAAATCCTTTAGGGAAAATTTTCAGAGGTTTGACCTTACTATATTATAAAATTGGGAATCTGTGCTTTGCTCTAAACTATTCAATCATGTATCATAGATATACCTATAATACTCAACCTTCTGGACCATGGTTTTAAGGTAGAGAAACATTTCTGTCTTTCATCATGTGTTTCCTCTGCATGACTGCTGACGTCTTCTGAAATGTCTGTACTTTTTACAAAGATATGAGAAGAATCTCAGTCTCACAAATTGTAACAAAATGCTTCCAGCCGTGATAGCTAATTTTTATTTTCCTCTTGACTACACCTTGAATTCACTAAAACCCAAGCCTTTGAGAATATCCATGTAGTGTTTTTAGTTATTTGGATTTTTCTCTTTTTTGGTGTGGTAAGTATACCATCATAAATCTATAATGCTTAAGTTTGGAAGACTTATCATTAATCTGAGCTGTATCTTCTTATGGCAGCCTATTTAAAGAAGAAGGAAGAAAGAACTTATGTTGTCTGCCTGTTTGCCATAGCTCTTACTTCACTAGTATTTGAGCCTACTTCTTTGGGATTTCGATGTACACTGAAAAACCATTTAAGTTTTCCAAGCTCATGAACTGAACAACTACTATATTACTTGACTTTCCATTGGTAAACAGCCATTGTTGGAACTGCCAGATCACTGTCTAAGCCACTCTAATAAATACACACACACACACACACACACACGGTACACACACACGGTAGATTGATTGATAGATCGAGATATAGATTGATGGATGGATGGATGGATGGATGGATGGATGGATGGATGGATGGATGGATCGATGGATGGTTAGAATGATTGATGATAGGTAAATAGGTAGATAGATAGATAGATAGATAGATAGATAGATAGATAGATAGATAGATAGACAGATCAGTTCTATCCCCACTATACTCAAAACTATTCTGAGAGGCAGATAAGTCCCTCTTCAGGAGATGCACAGCTGGAAAACTGTCATCATTTCCATATTGGAACATTGCTCTTTCTATTGTAGATGTGAGCATCTTTTTCCTGATATTTTCTCACTGATTTTTAATAACATTCCCCTTCTGCCCTCCAGCAGTTTGTTTTACTCAGTGACAAATTTTTGGATACCTTTCAGTCTTGTTGGCTCCAAGTCTTTTAATCTGTGTGTCCATTATGCTTTCTACCTGCTCACCACATGTCTTTGCTCATGGGCTTTAAATTTTTCTGACCATAGTATTAACACACTCTCATCTGAGAAGGCTGGATGCCTCAGTATATGGGAATGCCAGGACAGGGAAGAGGGGTTGAGAGGGTTGGTGCGTAGGGGGAAGTGGGGTTGGGTTAGGGTGTTTGGGGAGGGGAAACCAGGAAAGGGGATAACATTTGAAATGTAAATAAAGAAATATCTAATAATAAAATAGAATAAAATAAAGAACACTCTCTCATCAACATTTAATTTCATAGCCACTGCCACTTCCTTCAGGAAGGCTTCATGAGCACTGGACATGTAATTTTTTACCTATTAAAATACATTTTAGTAGAGGCTGCTTCTTTATCTGATGCATTTTCAGGCTTTACATGCATGTATTGTGTGAGCAGCTAGGTACATTTGCTTCCTACTGAAATTTATTCTCAGTGAAAACAACACCCAAGTCTTTGCTTTGCCTGTTTGTACTGTTTGCCATTCTATCTCAAGTACCTGCCATAGTACCTGGCACAAAATAGACACTCAATAAATGTATGTTGAACGATGTACGACGATAGACAAAGAACATACCTCACAACTATAATTGCATAATTATCTGTGAATTTGCATATTCATCATCTTCCACTTACCTTCCACTGCTCCATAACTGGAGTCTAGTTTTCACTGGAACAATTGCATCCACAGAAGTTAAGATCTCACTAAAAGTTGTTTTATAGGAAGTGACAGCTTCTTTGAGTTTTCAGGTCATCAGAAACAGAAGTGTACTATGAGATGAAAACAAAGCATGGACCTCTAGTGGACTACTTGTTTCCTATTGCTTGTTTTATAATTTTATATATGGATCTGTAAACAGCATCAAAGTAATACATATTAAAAGCTGAGTGATGGTTGGGTTCAGTATATGGATATCTAATTAAATATTTTCACATATATTTAATATTATCTGCTAAATATCTCCATAAATAAAAAAGTACTCTATTATATATAGGTTCAGAGTTTTCTGAGCACACAGAAACACTGGGTTATTTATGTAGAGTTTTTATTACTATTGTCTTCTATAACTTTATTTTTCTATCCCTCATACTTTCTAATGGATTCCTTCAGTGTCTCCTTTTGCAATATGCTTTAGTGTCACAGAACACGTAGTTTGAATCCCAATTAAACTGCTGTCACGGTTCTTTTCATGTTCAAGAAGTGTATGTGGGAATACGTACATTCAGACCTCTAACCTCTTCAGGGAAATAAAGCTTACATTCTCTCACCATTTGAAATAGGTGGTGCAGGAAACACAATATTTATATGTAATAATAAATATATTGTGAATAATACAAATAGAAATTAACTAGAATTCATCTTCTCACAGTGTGTACATATTTCAAAAATCCATGTTATATTTTAAACATACTTCATTTTCAATTTCCCACTTAATTCATAAGGACAAAATACAGCAATACCTTTCTAAAGATGAAGCAACAATATTAAAGCTTTAACATGATGATGCCCTAAGATACCAAGGGAAATGGTCTTGCAGAGATCTTTATTTCTTTCTTTTTTCAATTTGCATATTGAAAAGCCAAATTTATACTTCATGCTTATAATTTTCTCCTACACAAAAGTCTGCATGGATAAATAGTTACAATATTTGACTATGCTCTGCTTGACAAACGGATGTAGTCATGCCAGTTTTAGGGAATAAATCATTAGTTTTGGCAGAGTGAGTCACTTCCTACATTACTAACCATGAAAATTATGCAACTCAGGCTCTGCAGGGTGAAGTCTGTCTGAGGAAATTCTTTCAGCATTCTCAGTGCTGCTTGCAAATCTGTATCCTGTCAACCTTTGTGTTCTCAGAGGGTCTCCAGTACCTTTGACAAAGGCTTTTTGTGGATCCCATCTTGTTTAAGAAGTTATTAATGAATATTATGTTTATATGAAAATAAAGGCTTGAAAATATTTCTATAAAATGATATCAGAAATGGCATTCTGTAATTGATTTATGATTTATTAACATTTGGTCATGGCTTAGAAAATAAATGCTTTTTTTCTAAAATATTCATATTCATAAAGGGTAAATTTAAAATATGAAATCATAGAAAATAGCTTGATATCATTATTAAGCAACTCAGTTCAAATCTCCATTTTAATAGTCAAATATTTATGGTATGCTAAGAACTGTAGTGCTCTGCATAGACTACTTCTGAAACAATTAATTCAAACTCAGAAAGACTAATAAAAAGAAGATGTGAATACTATGGTTCTAATAAGACATTGAAAATTCTTTTTTTTTAATTAGATATATTCTTTATTTACATTTCAAATGATTTCCCCTTTCCTGGTTCCCCCCTCCCCGAAAGTCCCATAAGCCCTCTTCCCTCCCCCTGTTCCCTAATCAACCCCCTCCTGCTTCCCTGTTCTGGTATTCCCCTACACTGCTGCATCCAGCCTTTCCAGGACCAGGGAAGTCTCCTTCCTTCTTCTTGGGCATCATTTGATATGTGAACTGTATCTTGGATATTCTGAGCTTCTGGGCTAATATCCACTTATCAGTGAGTAAATACCATGTATATTCTTTTGTTATTGAGTTACCTCACTTAGGATGATATTTTCCAGTTCTACCCATTTGCCTAAGAATTTGATGAATTTATTGTTTTTAATAGCTAAGTTTTAATTTCCATCATGTAAATATACCACATTTTCTGTATCTATTCCTCCATTGAGGGACATCTGGGTTCTTTCCAGCTTCTGGCTATTATAAATAGGGTTGCTATGAACATAGTGGAGCATGTGTCCTTATTACATGCTAGAGAATCCTCTGGGTATATGCCCAGGAGTGGTATAATGGGATCCTCTGGTAGTATCATGCCCAGTTCATATTTCTTAAATTTCCTGTATTTGAAAGTCCATGTAAAAAGGCTTATGGCATGGTGAATTGGAAGTCCTACTTCTTAGAAAGATATGTAAGCAGTCTATATCATTGAAATAACTCTTCCATTGCACTGGGATTTTGCTGAATAATCTGCAGGCAAGCACCAAGTACCATAGTAAGAGGAACATCACCCACATTGGCAACTGAACTATTATAAACATCAAGGGAATTTGGGGATATAACTAAGTTTGCAGAGTGCTTGTATAGAGCATCAACTTCACTGTATCCAGTATGTCCAGTTTAGACAGCATTCTGTCTGCATTTGAAGCAAGGGCATTTTCTTGCCCAGTGGCTAGCTTACCACATATGAAGCAAACTCCACTTGGAGGTTTTTGGTTGCTTGTCATGTTCTTTGAAGTGGAATAAGGTTCTGCCAGGAACATACCTATCTTATTGTCAAAAATGTCTTAAATTAATAAAGTATCTTTAAATGTCATATTCTGTATATCTCTGTGGTTTTTGAAGACCATTTATTTGTATATAGTACATCTGAATTGTTTTTTCTAACTATTATCTATTCAATCTAGGAAACACTTTTATAATTAACTAAACTAGTATCTAACATGACCTTGAGATTCATTGTCTGACTGCTAAGTTCTCTTTTTTAATTATCCTAAACAGTTTGTAATAGGAGCTTTAAAAGGACTAGAACTTAACATGAATTCTTTAAGTATTGCATAGGTACAATACCTTGGCATGTTGTAGCAAAATATAATCCTAAATTTGTATTAGTATACAAAGTTCTATGCCAGTGTAACCAAATATAACCTTAAATCGTATCAATCTACAATGATCTCTACCAATGTATCCAAGTATAACCCTAATTTGTATCAGTATACAAAGATTTATGCCAGTGTAAGATTAGTGACTCTTTAATGTTCTTTGGCCTAAAAGTAGATTCAATAATCTATCCTTTTTGTTTATTATTCCTATAACCAAACCCTAAAGTGATAAGAAACTTCCAATAAACTTTTATCCCATAAAAAAAGAACAGATGAAACATATATATCACCTCCATTCACTACACACACTTAAACAAACACACACACTACACAAAGCACAACCATTACTACTAATGATATTTCTGCTGGGATAATCCATTTCAAGAATGATTTTTTTTTCATAGCTTGATAGGGCTTTTTCTGAAATAGTAACTTTACACAACATTTGTCCTTCATTCAAATAATTCTTTTGACTACATCATCAGCTTCTATCACCAGAATTGCCCACATTAAGTAAAACTCAATATGCACAATCAATATTTTATTATTTCTAAGATATTGTTACTTTTATTCCTAAACATCTCCATTTCATCAAACACTAAAAAGCTTGTGATTCCTACATTTGCCTCTCAGCACAGCTCTGGAAATTGTATTCCTAGATCCTTAGAAAGATCTTAGCTACAGTGAAGATCATTGAAGATAAGCAACTTTCTCATAATCAGAATCCTGTAAAGTCAAAAACAGAGTCTACACACACTGTTACCAATCCCTGTGATTTTACTACCCAGTAATACATTAAAAATACTGGGAGTCACAGATGAGAAGGATTTTATTAATGTCTTGTCTTGGAAAAATGGGATGAAGAGAGTCTAACTTAAAGAAAAGTATTCCTTGTTTTAAAATGAAAGATGTTAATAGTTTTATGGAACAAGAGAGGAAGAATTCTGCATTTGGCAGAGTTTATATCCTTTGATATGTCTTTGACATTTTTGACAGATCTATAGGCAAAAAGTAAGTACACTTTCCTTGAAAATAAGCATCTGGCCCCATTTTCTGTGCCCTAGTTAATATATCAGTTTTCAAACAAAATCTATAAATAAGTAAAGAAAGAGTCATATCTGTCATTCCTTAAGATTTATTAGACCATATAAAAAGTAAGCTACAGGTAGTTAAAAGGACAGAGATAGAGTTAACAGGTTTTGTTGTGGTCTGTTAAATGAAAGCTATTTCTTACAGGAAGTCCAATAATTTTGTAGATGTAGTTTTCTCTCTCTCATTTTAATTCATTTTAATATGCTATGCTACTTAATAGTTGGACAAGAGTTGGACTTTCAATCATGCAGATAGTAAAATATCTGCTATGAAAGCCATATTTATCTAGTTTCAAAAGTGGTTGCCACAATGGGATCTCTAGTCTTGGTCAACTCTTATAAGTTTGTATATTTTCCTCCATGTTCTTTCAGATCATGTTCACATTCACCTTTGAGGATGTCTCATTTTACTTTTTAATGAACTCCCCATATCTTCCAAATTATATAGTATGTATTATATAGTATATAATATCATATTAATGTTTGATTGATTGATTGATTGAGTGAGTGAGTGAACTTATAAGGACATTTTGCTAAGGAAAAAAAATAAGAGAATGCTGTGGTGTCTGTGAGAAGAACTGGACCTTTTTGATATCCCAATGAGCTTGATTTAAAGAACTAGACTTGTAGAAAAATTGATGACCAAGAATGCTGTCATGAGAGACATTCAAGATTGTGTCACACAATTTCAAGGAGCAAAAGTTATGGAACACAGAGAGTTAGTTTTTGAAATATGTTTCCAATATAACATTTTTATTGCTTATTAGGGAATTTCACATCATTTACCCTATTACCCTCAGTTCCCAGGCATCCCAGGTCCACTCAACCATCCTTGTTGCCTCTCCACAAAAGGAAGAAGGGGATGAGGAGAAGGAAGAGGAGGAGGAGGAGAAGGAGGAGGAGCAGGAGGAGAAGGAAGAGGAGGAGGGAAAGAAAGAGGAGGAGGAGGAAGAAAAGGAAGGAAAAGGAGAAGGAGAAGGAGAAGAAGGAGGAGGAGGAGAATATGAAGAAGAAGAAGAAGAAGAAGAAGAAGAAGAAGAAGAAGAAGAAGAAGAAGGAGAAGGAGAAGGAGAAGGAGAAGGAGAAGGAGAAGGAGAAGGAGAAGGAGAAGGAGAAGGAGAAGGAGAAGGAGAAGGAGAAGGAGAAGGAGAAGAAGAAGAAGAAGAAGAAGAAGAAGAAGAAGAAGAAGAAGAAGAAGAAGAAGAAGAAGAAGAATCTATTTGTATTTCATACACATTCACTGAAGCATGGTCAAACTCCCCATGGCCAGCCCTTTAATAAATATTTAGTCCTTAGAAAGAAATTTACTATAATTTCATAGGTAAGAGATTAAAAGTGAGCAGAAGAGGCTGAAGAGATATGTGAGTTGTTAAGAGGACCAGTTACTCTTTCAAAGGATTCAGGTTTAACTCCTACCACCCATGTGATAGCTCCTAACTGATGAAACTGCAGTTCAAGGAGATCAAATACCCTCCTGTGGTCTCTACAAGCACCCACCACACAAGTGATATGCTGGGATAGATAGATAGATAGATAGATAGATAGATAGATAGATAGATAGATAGATAGATAGATAGATGACCCATAGTCACAAAATGAATAAACAAGCATAAACAATGAAATCAGTAGATAATAGAGGAGATGGAGACATAGCAGAGTTCCATTAGAGGAGGAATGACTTCAGAAAATAAGGTACCATTGATTCTTCTTGTGTAAAACAATTATAAATTCTTATGGGAGAAACTGGGGCAAGACATTGTGAGGAAGATGATCAGTTACCCCAAATACTTGCTGTCCAGCTCTTTCTCAGTCTTAGCTAGTTACACACAGCTGCTCTGTGAACCACACCTTCTCTATTAGGTTATATATCCTTTCTGAGTAAAGAGAGTCTGATGTTCAGTAACACCTGCATGTGGTGTTAGGAAAGTTCAGAGTAAGCAAATGAGTAAGTAAGAAAAAGTAACTTAATCCCTGTTTTCTGATGAATCAGTGTTATATACAAATACAGCAGGAGGTTAGAATGATGTTCATTCAAAACCTAAAATTAAAATAACAAAAAATTATAGTCCATTTACAAAAATACATAGTAGTAACTTTAATCAAGGAAATGCAAGAAGTGTCTTGGGAAATTATTAAATGAAAATAACTGAAGACTTATGTCAATGGAAAGATGCTCTGTGTTCAAAATAAGAGATAAATAGATCATTTCTTGGTCAGATAAAAATAGAAGTTATTTATGCCATATATGTTCTACAGAACGTGATAAAAGAAATTCTTCAGATAAAGTTGAAATGTGCATGCAGTTCAAAATCCGAAGTCTATGGAAAGAAAAAATATCACATTGGAGAAGAAATAATTGAGAGTAAAATGAAATACTTGATTTTTTTGGTGACATAATAAAACTGATAAACATTTAGTCAAGTATCAAAAAGATAAGATGCCACATATTCACTTCATGTCCAAGGAATGTAGGGAAATTATTACATAACGAAAGGCCACAAATGATAAGACAGATAATATGGGTTTGTTAATAAAGGCACAGTTCTAAAATTCACAATTAGAGAATTTATAATATGAAAATGATTTTATGTATCAAGACCTGAAGAGCACTGATTCTACTGGATTTTAAATTTTCCTCAAAGGTAAGAAGCAATAAAAGCTTCACATACTTTCCCCAAGGAAATAAAAGCAAAAGAAACATGACATTTTACTCTTATTAGCACTGCTTATAGTAAAACAGAGACAGAAAAGACAGAGAATTCCAATATTTTCATAAATAGAACTATTTATTTTACATTAGTTGTTGGAATATGTTAATGTAAATATTGTATTCTAAAGCCATAAATTATCAATGATTGAGATTTATTAAGTGTTCATTCTAGATAGGATTACCCTTCTCTTGTATTATACTCAGGTTAACTCACCATAAGAACAGACAAAGAAAAAGCTGACATTCACGTGGAATAAAATCCAGGACTCACTTAAATGATAGAGAAACTCGCAGTAAAGTTATTTTTCATAGCTTGTCAAAGAATTCAATAAAACACTAAAATTCACATTTAATAGTTGAATCCTGCTGTCCTCTAGTATAAGAATCAAGCAATATTAATTTCTTTCAATACTTTACCCATGATAATACTAGCAAGGTTGCCTAATATAACTGGGAAAACAAATAACAAAACAATGTATAAGGAGAGGTATGAAAACATAATTCTCTCTTAGTTTATGGATAACATGACTGTCTATAAATAGTTCCAAAACTGACCAGAAAAATCTGTATACATAACACTTTCTAGATGCTAGTACATTCAGAAATATAATTTTCCCATGTTATAGAACATGACAATGATGGTAGCATTTGAAATTAAGAGGGAAACACTAGCACTAACAATAAAATCACAGAAGTGAAGGAGACAAATATCTACACCATATAATTTCATGCTCTAAATTGTGAATCAACAAACTGATGAAAACAATAAGAGAAAAATTAAAGTACTTGAGAAATTTATTCCATATACATCCATCAAAAGAAGCATTATTGTTGGGAAATAAACTCCTTGCAATGTGATCCACAAATTAATATATTTCCATGGGAAACCTTTGCATACTAGTTTGTAAATACAATTAAACCCAGTCTAATGCATCTGTAGAAAATTAATTAAACCTGAATGATCAATACCATACTAAATAAAAGTAAGCACTAGAAGGAATTATGTTATTTCATATCAGAACCTTATGGAGTTATACTAACTAAGACTATAAGGTAGCTGAAAGAATGTTTGGACTATCTTCTCTCCTGCGACTGAGCAGGCAGGTTCAGCCAGCAGCTCAGGGAACACAGGAGTGCCAGAACAGCTGGAACAGTGTCCATCCGGGCTCCTCCTGCACCCAGGAGCTGGACAGCACCACAGCACTCTGTGGCATGGGAGGGTGAGTCACCCAGGGGTGCTGAGACAGGCTTGCCAGTCCACAGGAGGGACAAGCACCAGCCAGAGACAGCAGGACAAACTAACACCAGAGATAACCAGATGGAAAAAGGCAAATGTAAGAACATTACCAACAGAAATCAAGGCAACATGGCACCATCCCAACCCAATTCTCCCACAACAGCAAGTCCTGTATATTCCAAAACACCAGAAAAGCAAGATATGCATTTAAAACCACAGCTCAGGAAGCTAATAGAGGGCTTCAAGGAGGACATAAATAATTCACTTAAAGAAATACAGGAGAACACAGGTAAACAGGTAGAAACCCTTAAAGAATTACAGGAACCAAACAGGTAAAGGAATTGAACAAAACCATCCAGGATCTAAAAATGAAGGTAGAAACAATAAAGAAATCACAAAGGGAAACAACTCTGGACATAGAAAATGTAGGAAAGTAGTCAGGAGTCATGGATGCAAGCATCAAAAACAGAATACAAGAGATAGAAGTGAGAATCTCAGATGCAGAAGATACCATAGAAAGCATTGACACAACAGTAAAAGAAAATGCAAAATGCAAAAAGTTCATAACCCAAAACTTCCAGGAAACCCAGAACAAAATGAGAAGACCAAACCTAAGGATTATAGGTATAGAAGAGTTTGAAGATTTCCAACTTAAAGGGCCAGTAAATGTCTGTAACAAAATTATAGAAGAAAACTTCCCTAACATAAAGAAAGAGTTGCCCATGAACACACAACAACTCTACAGAATTCCAAATAGACTTGACCAGAAAAGAAATTCCTCCCATCACATAATAATTAAAACTCGAAACGTACTAAAAAAAGAAAGATTATTAAAAGAAGTAAGGGGAAAAGGTCAAGTAACATATAAAGGCAGATCTATCAGAATTATACCAGACTTCTCGCAAGAGACTATGAAAACCAGAAGAGCCTGGGCAGATGTCATATAGATCCTAAGGGAACACAAATGCCAACCCAGGCTAATATACCCAGGAATACTCTCAATTACCATAGATGGAGAAACCACGGTGTTCCACACAAAAACAAATTTACACAATATCTTTCCACAAATCCAGCCCTTCGAAGGATAATGAATGGAAAACACCAACAAAAGGAGGGAAACTACCCACTAGAAAAAGCAAGAAATTTATCTTCTTTTAACAAACCAAAAAGAAGAGAACTACATAAACATACCTCCACCTCTAATAACAAAAATAACAGGAAGCAGCAATCACTTCTCCTTAATAACTCTTAATATCAGTGGGCTCAATTTTCCTATAAAAAGAATAGACGAACAGCCTGGATACATAAGCAGGACCCAATATTTTACTGCATACAGGAAACCTACCTCAGGCACAAAGACAGTTACTATCTCAGAGTAAAAGGCTGGAAAACAATTATCCAAGCAAATGGTCCCAAGAAAGAAAGTGGTGTAGCCATCCTAATATCTAATAAAAATGAATTTCAACCTAAAGTAAACAAAAAAGATAAGGAAGGACAGTTCATATTCATCAAAGGAAAAGATCAGGAATTCAAGGCCCATACCTAAATACAGTAAAAGCAATATATAGCAAACCAGTAGCCAACATCAAACTAACTAAAGAGAAACTTGAAGCAATCCCACTGAAATCGGGTACTAGACAAGGCTGCCCACTATTTCCTTATCTATTCAATATAGTACTTTAAGTCCTAGTAAGATCAATTAGATGACAAAAGGAGGTCAAAGGAATTTAAATTGGAAAGGAGGAACGCAAAGTATCACTATTTGCTGATGATATGACAGTATATATAAGTGACCCAAAAAATTCCATCAGAGAATGCTTAAACCTGATAAACAACTTCAGCAAAGTGGCTGGATATAATATTAATTCAAACAAATCACTAGCCTTTCTATACTCAAAGGATAAAGAGGCTGAAAAAGAATTTAGGGAAATGATACTCTTCATAATAGTCACAAATAATATAAAATACATTGCTGTGACTCTAACCAAGAAAGTGAAAGATCTGTATGACAAGAACTTCAAGTCTCTGAAAAACGAAATTGAAGAAGATCTCAGAAGATGAAAAGATCTCCCATGCTCATGCATTGGCAGGGTTAATATAGTAAAAATGACTATCTTACCTAAAGCAATCTACAGATTCAATGCAATTACCATCAAAATTCCAACTCAATTTTTCCTAGAGATAGAAAGAGCAATTTCCAAATTTATCAGGAATAAGAATAAACCCAGGATAGTGAAAACTGTTCTCAACAATAAAAGAACCTCTGGCAGAATCACCATCCCTGATATCAAGCTATACTACAGAGCAATAGTGATAAAAACTGTATGGTGTTGGTACAGAGAGAGGCAGTAAGATCAATAAAATAGAATTGAAGACCCAGAAATTAACCCACATATCTATGGTCACTTGATCTTTGACAAAGGAGCTAAAACCATCCAGTGGGAATAAAAAGACAGCCTTTTCAACAAATGGTGCTGAATCAACTGTCATTCAACATGTAAACTGATGCAAATTGATCCATTCTTATCTCCCTGAACAAAGTTCAAGTCCAAGTGGATCAAAGACCTCCAAACCATATATGCTGAATCTAATAGAAGAGAAAGTGTGGAAGAACCTGGAACACATGAGCACAGGGGAAATTTTCCTGTATAGAACACCAATAACTTATGCTCTAAGATAAAGAAGTAACAAATGGGACCTCATAAAATTGCAAAGCTTCTGTAAGGCAAAGGACACTCTCTATAGGATAAAACGGCAACCAACAGATTGGAAAAAGATCTTTACCAATCCTACATCTAATAGAGGGCTAATAACCAATATATACAAAGAACTCAAGAAGTTAGACTCCAGAGAATCAAATAACCCCATTAAAAACGGGGTACAGAGCTAAACATAAAATTCTCAACTGAGGAATCCTGGTTGCCTGAGAAAAACCTAAATAAATGTTCAACATCCTTAATTATCAGGGAAATGCAAATCAAAACAACCCAGAGATTCCACCTCACACCAGTCAGAATAAACAAGATCCAAAACTCAGGGGACAGAAAATGCTAGAGAGGATGTGGAGAAAGAGGAACACTCCTCCATTGTTAGTGGAATTGCAAGATGATAAAACCATTCTGGAAATCAGTTTGGCAGTTCCTCAGAAAATTGGATTTAGCACTTTCTGAGGACCCACCTATACCACTCCTGTGCATATACTTAGAAGATGTTCCAAGATGTAATAAGGATTCATGCTTCACTATGTTCGTAGCAGCCTTATTTATAATAAGAAGCTAGAAAGAACCCAGATGTCCCTCAACAGAGGAATGGATACAGAAAATGTGGTATCTTTACACAATGGAGTACTATTCTGCTATTAAATACAAGGAATTCATGAAATTCCTAGGCAAATGGATTGAGCTAGAAAATATCATCCTGAGTGAGGTAACCCAATCACAAAAGAACACACATGGTATGCACTCACTGATAAGTGGATATTAGTCCAAAAGTTCGGAATACCCAACATAAAACTCACAAACCACATGAAGCTCAAGAAGAAGGAAGTGTGGATACTTTGATCCTTATTGGAAAATGGATCAAAATGCCCATGGCTCACAGCAAACCAATACAATGAATGCAGGGTCCCCAATGGAACAGCTAGAGAAAGGACCCAAGGAGCTGAAGAGGTTTACAGTCCTGTAGGAGGACCAATATGTACCAACCAGTACCCCCAGAGCTCCCAGGAACTAAACCCCCAAACAAAGAGTACACATGGAGGGACCCATGGCTCCAGCTACATGTGTAGCAGAAGATAACCATTTCAGACATCAATGAGAGGAGAGGCCATTGGTCCTATGAAGGCTTGTTTCCCTGGAATAGGGGAATGCAAGTCAGGAAATTGGGGGGGGATGAGCAGGGAGAGGGGGTTTATGGAGGGGTAACACAAAAAGAGGATACCATTTGAAATGTAAAAAAGCAAATATCTAATTAAAAAAACCTTTTTTTCTAAAAGAAAAAAGAATGTGTGTGTGTGTATGTATATATATATATATATATATATATATATATACATGTCAGTCAAATAACCAGTATATTATCAAATTTCTTCATTCACTGACACTGTCACCTTAAACAAAACAAAACAAAAAAAAACAAATAAGAAAACAACAGTTGTTTTTATCTGTAATACCTACAACTATATGCAATATGCTAGGCTTCTTTTTTAAGGTTTATCAACTTCAGATAGCTTTAAACACAAACTTCACAATTGCAACAGAGGAGAAAAATGACCTACACAGATAGCTTTGCTCTACTCACCTTTCCTTCTATGAAAACAACTCTTTTTCAGCTTTTTCATAGGGCGAATGTACATCAAATTCATGACTTCATTTCTTCTCAAGGTTTCTTTTATAGTAGTGAATTTATTTCATCTACTTTCTTTTACAAAGACTATAACATAGGCTCCTAGGATATATTATAAATAAATCTTTACTAATCCTGAAAATTTAAAAGACGTCATGTAACTAAGTAAAAACAAATGACTAGAAGTGTCTGAGTCACTTTTATTTTTGATAAGCAGACACAACACAGTCAAAGAAACAAACAGCGAAACTCCTTCCTTTCTTCTATCTCTTGGTTCCAGAAGTTTATTCTTCGAAACCATGTAGAAGGAGAGACAGAGAAATACATTTTTTGGAAGCCCCAGAGAGCTGAATTAGACAGTAGATCCATGAAAAAGAAAAAGAAAAATAATCACATTCTCTTCAGGTTTGTTTCTTGCAATTGAACAGTCCTTCAAAATCACAGTGAAGCACTACCAGCCAAACCATCCTTGGCAATTAGTTTACTAAAAGAAGAACTTTAAGAAAATACATCAGGAATTGAAGACCTTTAATAAGCCAGAAAGGAAGTGTGATTTGAATCTTAATTACTGCTATCAATTTCTTAGAGAAGACTTCTTGTTTTGACATTGCTTTGGATTAGAATAGACTACAAAGAAAACCCATAATGAAGATCTACAATTTCTGCCAGTGAGAAGAACAATAACTAGCTATAGAACTCATTCACCTCCAAAGAACATTCTAAATAAATGACTGATATAAAATCTGTAAGAATAATTATTTTATTCAAAGATTTATAGCATAAAGTAGTTTTTTCACAAGCATTATCAAATGGGGATAAGAAGAAAAACAATGTTTAAGAAATAGAGTTGTTGAGTTAGCTCTGGGCTAAATCCATAGCATCTGGCCTTACCACATAGGAGTTGTTTTAACTAACCATCAAAATGTTTTTGTTATTTCTTGCTTTGCTTTTTACTTCAGGTCTTTTTTTTTTAAGTAGATATACTATTTATTTACAATTCAAATTTTGTCCCCTTTCCTGGTTTCCCCCACCAAAATCCTCTAACCCATCCCCTCTCCTCCTGCTCACCAGTCCACCCACAACAGATTCCTTGTACTGGAATTCCCCTATAATGGGGCATCTAGCCTTCTCAGGACCAAATGCCTCTCCTCCCTTTGATATCCAACAAAGCCTTCCTCTTCTGCATTTGCATCTGGAGCCAGGGGTCCATCCATGTGTATTCTTTGGTTAATGGTTTAGTCCCTGGGAGCTCTGGGGGCACTGGGTGGCTCATATTGTTGTTCCTCCTATGACATTGCAAAAGCCTTAGGGTCCTTGTGTCCTTTCTCTAGTTCCTCCATTGGGAACCAGTGCTCAGGTCAATGGATGGTTGTGAGTGTTCTCCTCTGTATTTGTCATGCTCTGGCAGAACCTCCAAGGTGACTGATATATCAGGCTCCTGTCAGCAAGCACTTATTGGCATCCACAATAGTGTCTGGGATGTAGTGTAACTGTATATGGGATAGATCCATAGGTGGGGCAGTCTCTGGATGGTCATTCCCTCAGTCTCTGCTCCACACATTGTCTCTGTATCTCCTTCTGTGGGTATTTTGTTCCCATTTCATAGAAGGAGCAGAGTATCCATACTTTGTTCTTCCTTCTTCTAGAGCTTCATTTGATCTGTGAATTATATCGTGAGTATTCCAAGCTTTTGGGCTAATACCCACTTGTCAGTGAGTGCATACCATGTGTTTTCTTTTGTGATTGGGTTACCTCACTCAGGATGCTATTTTCTAGTTCAATCCATTTGCCAAAGAATTTCATGAATTCATTATTTTTAATAGCTGAGTAGTACTCCATTAAGTGAATGTAGCACATTTTCTGTATTCATTCCTCTGTTGAGGGCCATCAGGATAATTTCTAGCTTCTGAATATTATAAATAATGCTGCTATGAACATAGAGGAGCATGTGTCCTTATTACATGCTAGAGAATCATCTGGGTATTATGCCCAGTTTTCTGAGAAACCGCCAAACTGATTTCCCAAGTGATTGTACCAGCTTGCAATCCCACCAGCAATGGAGGAGTGTTGCTATTCTTTACATCCTTGCCAACACCTGCTGTCTCCTGAGTTTTTGATCTTAGCCATTCTGACTGGTGTGAGGTGAAATCTTAGGGTTGTTTTGATTTGCATTTCTCTGATGACTAAAGATGTTGAACATTTTATTAGGTGCTTCTCATCCATTCTATATTCCTCAGATGGAAACTCTTTGTTTAGCTCTGTACCCCATTTTTAATAGGGTTATTTGGTTCTTTGGAGTCTAACTTCTAGAGTTCTTTGTATATATTGAATATTAGCCCCCTGTCAAGTGTAGGGTTGATAAAATTTTTTTCCCAATTTGTGGTTGCCATTTTGTCCTATTTACACTGTCCTTTCCCTTACAAAAACTATGTAATTTTATCAGGTCCCTTTTGTCAATGCTTGACAATAGCATAAGCTATTGGTGTTCAGTTCAGGAAATTTTCCCCTGTGCTCATATCTTCAAGGCTCTTCTCCAATTTCTTTTCTATTAGTTTCAGTGTGTTTGGTTTTATGTGGAGGTACCCTATACACTTGGACTTGAGCTTTGTACAAGGAGATAAGAATGGATCAATTTGCATTCTTCTGCATGCCAAATGCCAGTTGAACCAGCACCATTTGTTGAAAAGGCTATCTTTTTTCCACTGGATGATTTTAGCTCCTTTGTCAAAGATCAAGTGACCATAGGTATGTGGGTTCATTTCTAGGTCTTCAATTCTACTCCATTGATCTACCTGCCTGTCACTATACCAATACCATGCAATTTTTAACACTATTGCTCTGTAGTACTGCTTGAGGTTCAGGATACTGATTCTACCAAAATTTCTTTTATTGTTAAGAATAGTTCTAGCTATTCTGGGTTTTTTTGTTATTCCAGATGAATTTGAGAATTGCTCTTTCTAATTCTATGAGGAATTGAGTTGGAATTTTGATGGGGATTGTCTTGAATCTGTATATTGCTTTTGGCAAGATGGCCATTTTTACTATATTAATCCTGTCAATCCACGAGCATGGAAGATCTTTCCACCTTCTGAGGTCTTCTTCGATTTCTTTATTCAGAGACTTAAAATTCTTATCATACAGATCTTTCACGTTTTTGGTTAGAGTCACACCAAGATACTTTACATTGTTTGAGACTATTGTGAAGGGTGTCGTTTCCCTAATTTCTTTCTCAGCCTGTTTATTCTTTGAGTATAGGAAGGCTACTGATCTGTTTGTGTTAATTTTATATCTGGGCACTTTGCTGAAGTTGATTATCAAGTTTAGGAGTTCTCTTGTGGAGTTTTTGTGGTCGATTAAATATATTGTCATAGCATCTGCAAAGAAAGAAAGTTTAACTTCTTCCTTTCCAATTTGTATCCCTTTTACAACCTTTTCTTGTCTAATTGCTCTAGCTAGAACTTCAAGTACTATATTGACTATATACGGAAAGAGAAGGAAGCCTTGTCTAGTCCCTGATTTTAATGGGATTGCTTCAAACTTCTCGCTATTTAGTTTGATGTTGGCTTTTGGTTTTCTGTATATTGCTTTTACTATGTTTAGGAATGGACATTTATTTCCTGATATATCCAAGACTTTTAACCTAAAAGGATGCTGAATATTGTTAAATGCTTTTTTAGCATCTAAGAAAATATTCATGTATTTTCTTTTTTTCTTTGAGTTTGTTTATGTAGTAGATTGAATTGATGGATTTCTGTATATTGAACCATCCCTTCTTCCCTGGGATGAAGTCTATTGATAATGATGAATGAGCATTTTGATGTGTTCTTGGATTCTGTTGGCAAGAATTTTATTGAGTATTTTTTTTGCATAGATATTCGTATGGTAAATTGGTCTGAAGTTCTCTTTCTTTGGTGGATCTTTGTGTGGTTTTGGTATTAACGTAATTGTGGCTTCATTGAATGAGTTGGGTAGTGTTCCTTCTATTTCTATTTTGTGGAAAAGTTTGAAGAGTATTGGTGTTAGGTCTTCTTTGAAGGTCTGATAGAATTCTGCACTAAAACCATCTGGTCCTATGCTTTTTTTGGTGGGAGAATTTCAGTGACCTCTTCTATTTCTTTATGGGTTATGGAACGGTTTAGATGGTCTATCTGATCTTGACTTAACTTTCCTATTTGGTATCTGACTAGAAAATTGTCCATTTCATTCAGATTTTCTGGTTGTGTTGAGTATAGGCTTTTGTAGTAGGATCTGATTATTTTTTGAATTTCCTCAGTTTCTGTTGTTGAATCTCCCTTTTCATTTCTGATTCTGTTAATTCTGATATTGTCTCTATGCCCTCTGGTTAGTTTGGTTTGGGGCTTATGTACTTTGTTGATTTTCTCAAAGAACCAACTCCTGGATTTGTTGATTCTTTATATAGTTCTTTTTGGTTCTACTTGGTTGATTTTAGACCTAAGTTTGATGATTTCCTGCCTTCTACTCCTCTTGGGTGTATTAGCTTCTTTCTGTTCTAATGCTTTCAGGTGTGCTGTTAACTTACTAGTGTTTGCCCTCTACAGTTTCTTTTTGGAGGCACTCAGATCTATGAGTTTTCCTCTTAGCACTACTTTCATGGTGTCCTATAAGTTTGGCTGTGTTGTGCCTTCATTTTCATTAAATTCTAAGAAGTCTATGATTCTTTTCCTTATTTCTTCACTGAACAAGTTATCATTGAGTAGAATATTGTTCAGCTTCTGAGTCTCTCTATTGTTTTTGTTATTATTGAAGACCAGACTTAGTCTGTAGTGATCTGATAGGAGGCATGGGATTATTTCAGTCTTCTTATATTTGTTGAGGTCTGTTTTGTTACCAATTATATGGTCAATTTTGGAGAACGTACTAGGAGGTGTTGAGAAGAAAGTATTTTCTTTTGATTTAGGATGAAATGATATATAAATATATATAGATAGATATAGATATAGATATAGATATAGATAGATATAGATATAGATATAGATATAGATATAGATATAGATCTGTTAAATCCATTTGGTCCATAACTTCTATTAGTTTTACTGTGTCTCTGTTTAGCTTGTGTTTCCCTGATCTGTCTCTTGATGAGAGTGGGGTGTTAAAGTTACCCACAATTAATGTGTGAGGTGTAATGTGTGCTTTGAGCTTTAGTAAAGTTTCTTTTATGAATGTGGGTGCCCTTCATTTAGAGCATAGATGTTCAGAATTGATCGTTCTTCTTGGTAGATTTTTCTGTTGATGAGTATGAAGTGTACTTCTGTGTCTTTTTTGATGACTTTTGGTTGAAAGTAAATTTTATCCATTATTAGAATGGCCTCTCCAGCTTGTTTCTTGGGACCATTAGCTTGGAAAATTGTTTTCTAGCCTTTTACTCTGAGGTCTGTTTCCTGTATGCAGCAAAATGCTGGGTCTCGTTTATGTATCCAGTCTGTTAGTCTATTTTTTTTTTATTTTGGAATTGAGTCCTTTGAAGTTAAGAGATATTAAGGAATAGTGATTGTTGATTCTTGTTATTCTTGATTTTATTTTTATGTTTGTGTGATTATCTTCTTTTGGCTTTGTTGAAAGAAAATTACTTTCTTGCTTTTTCTGTGGTGTAGTTTTACTCCTTGTGTGGACATTTTCTATCTATTATCATTTGTAGGACTGGATTTGTGGAAAGATATTGTGTAAATTTGGTTTTATCATGGAATATCTTGGTTTTTCCATCTCTGGTGTTTGAGAGTTTTGCTAGGTATAGTAGTATGGACTGGCATTTTTGTTCACTTAGGGTCTGTATGAGATCTGCCCAGGATATCCTTGTTTCATGGCCTCTGGTGAGATGTCTTATGTAATTATGATGGGTCTGCCAATATGTTACTTGACCTTTCTCCCTTACTGCTTTTAATATTCTTTCTTTGTTTAGTGCACTTGATGTTTTGATTATTATGTGACAGGAGGAATTTCTATTCTGGTCCAGTCTGTTTGGAGTTCTCTAGGCTTCTTGTATGTTCATGGGCATCTCTTTCTTTAGGTTAGGAAAGTGTTCTTCTATAATTTTGTTGAAGGTATTTACTGGTCCTTTAAGTTGTAAATCTTCGCTCTCTTCTGTACTGATAATTCTTAGGATTGGCCATCTTATTGTATCTTTGATTTCCTGTATGTTTTGGGTTACAAGCTTTTTGCATTTTGCATTTTCTTTGACTATTGTGTCAATGTTTTCTCTTGTATCTTTAGCACCTGAGATTCTTTCTTCTAACTCGTGTATTCTGTTGTTGATGTTTGTATCTATGACTTCTGATTTCTTTCCAAGACTTTCTATCTCCAGAGTTCTCTCCATTTGTGATTTATTTATTGTTTCTACTTCCATTTTTAGATACTGGATGGTTTTATTCAGTTCCTTCACTAGTTTGTGTTTTCCTACAATTCTTTAAGGGATTTTTGTGTTTCTTCTTTAAGGGCTTCTACTCTTTGAACCATGTTCTCCTGTATTTCTTTAAGGGAGTTATTTATGTCCTTCTTGAAGTCCTCTATCAGCATCATGAGATGTGATTTTTAAATCCAGATCTTGCTTTTCCAGTGTATTGGGTTATCCAGGACTTGCTGTTGTGGGACAACTGGGTGCAGATGGTGCCATGTTTCCTTGGTTTCTGTTGGTAATGTTCTTGTGTTTGCCTTTTGCCATCTGGTTATCTCTGGTGTTAACTGGTGTTGCTGTTTCTGACTGTGGCTTCTCTGTCCTATATGCCTCTGTATCTGTTGGTAGACTCCTGTCCCAGGCTGCTTCTGGGCTCTTGTGCCCTCAGGGTTTCAGGTGTGTTCCTCTGAGTAGCAGGGGGGATCCTAATTGTACTCTCAGGCCTCTCTGCACTCCTGTGTGGTAGGCTATCTCCCTGTGCCACATGGATGTGGTGCTCTGCTGCAGATAAAGGTCCCCAGCTGGAGGCACAGACCAGAAGGCCTAACTTTAGATCTTAATAACAACTTGTATTTTTCATTTTCAGTTTTTGCTAACCATTCCAAAAGATAAAAGGGTTGCATTTGGGAACCTGGTCTATTCAGTGGTCTTCAAATGCCTGTGACAGCTCTCTTGGCAGATCTTAACAGTCTATTGTAATTACATTTACAGAAGGTCAACATTTTCTCCTTGCATGGGCAGCAACTTTCTGCTGTGCTCTCTCAAGTTACCTTTAACAACAGAAACTGATTGGTATGAATTGCTTCTACAAATAGACTTACATCACTTGAGTGAATCATTCATCCTATAGTTTCCCTCTTAACATGCATGGCAAAAAGTTTCCTAATCCTAAGGACTAGTGAGAGAACAAACTATATCAGCATTCCTAGTTACATGCTGAATAGCAACATCTGATTTGTTACTCTGATTGTCTGATGTTAATAAGATAAGCTTTATATGTCTAAATATTGTATCATAAAATAAACAAGAAAACCCAAAGTTAGTATATACCAAATAAAATGTTATATTTAAATGTTATAAAAATCAATGTGAATACCACAAACATATCGACTTGAATATCTCTGCATGCATAGCTCTTTTGAAAGTACAGATGTTGGCTATTCTCATAATATACCATTTTTTTTTTACATAAGTGAGTTAGTAAAACAGAAGGACTTGGGAATGATACCACGCATTTTGACAGTTTAAAGAGTTATTATATTAATAAAAATAGAGATCAATAACAACATTTTGTATGTAAACATTCATCTTTGCAGAAAAACTAGAAGATAGTTTGAAACCAATTTTATGGCTTTTTTTCCTTGTCTATTTATGTAAATATTTTCACAGAAAATTGTAAGGACTAGTAATGAGATGAAATATAATCACTTTCTTTTAGCCCTTTAGAAAATATACTTATTTTATATTTAACACAAGTCTTAATAGAACAATTTAATAGTACATGAGCTTGAATCCAGCTTATCACCCCAGAAGATTGAGCAAAACTTGTTAAGAAGAGATGGCAGGGCACTGAATAGAAACACACTATTCTGTGAGCCCAAGCACATAAGATCTTCCAGCCAATTACTTTCCCAACATGCAATTATTTTAAAGATTGAATGTCAGTCTCAAAGTGAAAGAACACAAGGAAATGAGCTCAAAATTCTTGACAGATTCAGACATTTATAGATGTAGAGAAGTTTTTTTTTTTTTTTTGTCCCCCTCCCCGCTCTGGATCAGGATCTTATTTCAGGAGGAGGAAAACCTGTGTAGATATGGTGCTCTCTTTGATGCTGAAGGGAAAGAATGCTTCAGTTTCTCTAATTCAGTCATGGGGAATTTTTCTGTTCAGCTAACACAGATGCTTTGTTATGAAAATGCAGGAGAAAGAATGTCCTGGAGAAAACAATGTTAATGTCAAGAGAATAACAACAAAAACCAAACAAAACAAATGCTGTTCACTCTTTAGCTAGGACAAAATGAATAAGCAAGAAGCACCTTTTCCCCATGTCACCACTATATGTGACACAAACAAAGAGAAGAAGTCTGTTTTAATAGAGCTAACTTTTGAACATGTCATTGCCCCCAAGCTAAGGTCTGTTATTGACATTTGTTCTTTGTGAATGCTTAAAATGTTACCATTTCTCTTCAATTTCAGGATTGGCAAAAGCTAGCTGCTGACTAGTAATTCCAGTTTTAGTGACCTTAAACCTCCTTTAATATCTAATCATAACAGTCTTAATTCTCAAGTCCTAATTTATTCAATTTAAAAATCTTAAATTTGTGTTTGGAGAGACACAGTGATGTGACACTAGAAGCATTTTTTGATTGACAATACATTTGTTTAATGACTCCAGTGAACTCTGCCTTCTGTATGGAGTTGTATTAATGAAAAAAATTGTCTTCAGAATTTTATTTTATGCAGCAATAATTGCTATTAAAATCTATAGAAATAATCATTTTTGTTCTAAAGTCCTTGAACTTTCAAAACACTAATATTTTTGGCTTGTTTATATTGACATTAAAATCATGTGTTTCATGTCTGCCTCTAAAGATAAGATAATAAGAATATGCTATGAGTCAGATCTGAATTCTGCTTTTCTATTTCATTTCAGCATAAGCTAATACTTCAAAGCATATTTCTATCAGTATTATGATTCCTTTACTCTTGGACAACATGGGAAACACTCTTCTTTGCAAATATTTAGGGCAATTGGTCAGGAATAATTTCAGAGTGGAAACAACTGTATGTTTATTCCTAGTACACTAAGGTACAATGCTCTTGGCAGATAATGCAGTTTGATTCTCCAGGAATTATTTCTTTCATATGATTCTCTGTAAATGACATACTATCTATAACTACTCCATTCTTACACAATGCTCTGCAATATCAGTCCTGACCAAAATACACCATTAGAATCAGAGAACATATGAACCCTAACAAGAAGGAAGACCAAATGGTTGATGCTTCAATTTACTTAGAAGGAGAAGCAAAATAATCTTGGGAGGTAGAGGGATGGAGGGACCTGGGAGAATGAGAAGAGAGAAAGGGAAAAGGCCAAGCAGGATCAGGTATAGGAAATGACAAGAGAGAAGTCCAAAGGATCAGAAAATTGAAAGAAATATGTAGCAATTGAGGAGGGGGGAACTGGGAGTAGCTATTAGAAAGTCCCAGATGCCAAGGAAGCAAAAGGTTTCCAGGACCCAATGGGGATGACATTAGTCAAAACACCTAACAAAGAGGGGAGATAGAATCTGTAGAGACTATCTCCAGCAGATAGGCATGGCCCACAATTGAGAATTGGGGCCACTCACCCATCTCAAAATTTTTAACCCAGAATTGTTCCTATCTAAAGGAAACACAGGGACAAAAAAACAAAACAAAGCAAAATAAAAAAAAAAAAAAACTAAACTAAACAAAAACCAAACTACAACAACAACAACAACAACAAAACAAAAAAACAAAAAAAAACATCTAGCTGAGACTGAAGGAAAGGCCATCCAGAAACCACTTCACCTAGAGCTCCATCTCATCTGCAGACACCATACACAGACACTGTTGCTGACAGGAGCCTGGTATAGATGTTCCCTAAGAGACTCTGCTAGCATATGACTAATACAGACACAGACACAGCCAACTATTGAATTGAGCCTGGGTACCCTAATGGAAGATTTAGGGAAGGACTGAAGAAGCTGAAGGGGATTCCCATAGGAAGAACAACAATATCAACTAACAGGACTCCCCAGAGCTCCCAGACAGTAACCCCCAACCACAGAGTATATAAGGAGAGTATCTATGGCTCCACCTAAATATGTAACAGAGGATGGCCTTATCTGATATCAATGGGAGGGAGGCCCTTGGTCCTGAGGAGGCTTGAGGCCCCAGTGTAGGGGGATTATAAAGGGGCAAGGAGGGAGTGGGTGGGTGAGAGGAGGAACACCCTCTTAGAGGCAAAGGGGAGGGGGGAGGGGATGGGAGGTTCATGGAGGGGAGAGCTAGAAGTGTATAACTTTTGAAATGTAAATAAATAAAATAACCACACCACACACACACACACACACACACACACACACTGACAGAGATAAACCAAGTGTTTACCATGCTTCATTTTTCATTTTAGAGCTTCATAGAATGTTTTCATTTTTGATTCTTTTTATTTGTATGCATGAGTATTTGTCTGCCTGTATATTTGTAGCATGTACATACACGGCACCTACAAAGGTGAGAAGAATGCATTGGCACTATTAAAACCAGAGCAACAGAGTTTTGTGGGTCTCAAAACTGTTTCTAGGAAATGGACTTTGGCGCTCTGGAATAACAACTCTTAACTGCTAAGCTCTCTCTCTAGCCAAATATAATTTTCTTATTTCTAAAATCCATGTTGGCTAAAATTATATCCCTGTGATGAATATGTAGTTTTTTTTGCCCCAAGTTAATATTAAAAATATTTCTGAGTTTTTTGGACTTTACAGGTTATCAAAAGGGAGGCCATGAATTTATTAAGGTTAAATATTGAAGATGGACATGGGGAAACATGACCATGCTTCATACATGTACAAAGTTCTTAAAGAATAAACTAGTTAATTAATAATGAAACAAACAAAAGCATTCTGTGCTAGGCACAACTCTATTGCTGTGAAGAGACATCATGACCATTGATACTATTATAAAAGAAAGCCCTTAATTGGGACTCAGTTATTATTTCAGAGGTTATCATCATGACAGGGCATACATATCATAACATATGATATACTACTTCATAATACAAATAAACCATATGGTTTAGAATTACTGGATAATAATTGGACATGATATTTAGTAAAAACAGAGAAAATGTATATTGACGTTTTAAGAAATTAGGTAATATAAAAATGAAGAATATAGCAATTAAGATATGAGTAGACACAAAAAGAGCTTTAAAGTCTGCCAAACTGTGAAACTTATCTGTCAAAGCTTAAACAGAACACTGTGGCCTTAGGAACTACAGATAATTTAGCTAGCAGTTTGAGACAACTCAGGAGCTGATGATCTGTTATGCCAGAAGCCAGTATACAGAGTACTGAATAAACACATTAACAGTAATAAACATAGTGCCTGTGTGTGAGACAGATATCATGAAAATAGCACATGTATATCCAGATTCTGACAACTTTTGCAAAAATGAATTTTGCAGTCTTTATTGGGCAAAGCAGAACTGGTCAAATTTGCAGTGCCTAAAAGCATAGACCAACAAGTCACCCCAAAATGGCTTGGTAAACTGCCAGAATTCATATAACATTCCACAAGTCCAGCATTGTAAGAACAGGGAATTAATCCATTATGAGAAATGAAGGTAGTCAATAATCTATCATTTTCCAAACATCAGGTATGATTGTGACTCTGAAATGTTTCTTACAGATGTGCTCACATGGATGAAGCTTCACACTCAAATGGTGATATAGTTTTAGAACATTGTGAACCTGTAGGAGATGAACCTTGTATAGGAAGTGAGTCATTATTGTGGGCCTCTATGCTGCAGGATATCTTTGATTACACTGTGAACTCTGTGAGCTTGTTATTTACTGGAAAAAAACTGCTTCTAATTGAGACATGGTTCAGCCCTAGCACATACCTTTCATACAAAGGCTTTCTGTTTATATAAACTAGATTAAATGACATCAACCATAGGGTAAGAGGCAGTTAAAGCAACCAGTTGACAGGTTGAGAACATTTGAAAAAAACATAGAGAGTAAGAGGAAGTCAGGAGGATGGACCGAAAGCTACACAAGAAGTAGAAGGAAGGGACATTGAATTTTAGGGTTTTTGAGACAGCATTGAGAAGCAGAACTTTCTTTTTGGACTTCAGCTATAGCGTAATGTCAGCTGGGATGATTCTTTTGCCTCTGTGAGCTACCAGGCTTTGATTACAGCATCTGGCTCCTGAGTTTTCTTTGGTAAAATAGAATGATTGACATTTCCTTTAAAAAAAAATCAACACTTCTAGCTTGTAATATGGTCTAAAATTATTTGCTGTGTGCTCCATGATTATGAATAAAGGATGAAAATATCTCTGTCTCTGACAAATCCTGACAGAGAAGATTCCCATGCTCAAGGATATATACTAATGCACATAGTGTCTGAAACCACAACTATCCTTATTAGAAGGATAAATTCACTTTTGGCTCATTTTCTTCCTTTGAATGATGAATCTCACACTGTTGTCCCCTCTAACCTCCAGAGCAGAGGATTTCTGTCATTCAACCAAGGTCCAGCCAATATCCACATACCACAGTAGAATAAAAGTTCAGCCTAGCAGCTTGAATGATGACCTAGTTTGGATTCTGGGTGGCTTTTCTCTCCCAGTAGCATCCTCTTACTGATGGACAGATTTAGCAAGTTAAAGGCCCAATCAGGCCATGTTCCATAACAGCTGTGAGCCAATAGCCATCCTACCTTTCCTTAAAATGACCATTTCTGAATCAGAAGATAACACTTCAGCAGAGACTTCAAATCCCCAGCTCTAAAGTAGGAACTTAACTTTTCACTTTCATGATTCAGTCTTCAGCATTGCAGAAGCTTTTTTTCCCCTCTGTATAGCATTAGAAATGTCTCTTGTTACCCCATCCCATCCACAGGGACTTTGTTGTAAATTGCCAGGTTTTTGTTTCAGATCAAGACAATATAGATATGGCCTGCTAACATGAAAGCTCACCACCTTTATAACCTAGCCATGTCCCCTATCCCTGTCTGCTTACTAGAGAGTCTCTAATCCATAGTATGTCACCTTGATAAAATTAAACTTTGGTTTCTCATTGGTACCTGGTGATGAAGTTATAGATATTGCTTAGTACACTTTCCTCCCACAGGGAGAAATTTCTTACAACGAATACAAAATTCATTTGTTAATAATTTTATGTTTTATGGTAATAAGAAAGAAAGAAATAATTAGAAAACTATACTGGTCTAAGATCAACCATTACAAAATAAAACTAGCTGACATATGCTGATCAAAGATTTGTTAGAAATATCTAACTATTAAGATATTTATGTAGCAGTTAAAAGTACTAGGCTGGTTTAACTTCTCAGATCATTTAATAGCCATACTTTGAGGCTAACCTAGTGTGGTCTAAGGGACAAAAAATTGAGAATAATTTTTTACCTATCCCTCCTAGCCTAACTGTTTGCTAGCTCTAGAAGTCATCTGTGCCTTCTGGAAAGCAAACTGTTCTTTTGTTCAGGGAGGCCATTGAGACTCCACCTGATGAACTCTAAGTTGTGTCAGTCTACAAAAAGGAGTCTCGATACAGAGGAAAGATTTCATCAGTGTTTCCCAGAGAAGCCATTGACAACACCAGGCCAAGCAATACCTTTGACTTATCTTACATAGATGGATAACTGTTAAAGACAGAGGAGTTAAATATTCCTCCCAAGTCCAAGCAACCACCAAGGACTTGATCCTCAATTAACCTGCCCCTACAAAACGAATTTTGACTGTGCTTGTTACATGGTCCTAAACACCCAGCAGAAATGTATAATCAAGATTAAAATGAACCATGTATTGCTTAATCATTTCAAGGGAGTAGAGTCTTCAGACATTATTTCTAGCTACATAAAATATTATTTAGAAAACTATTTCTTTCTCATGATTCTTTTCCTAATGCATATATTGTACAAATATAGAACAAGACCTTCTTTGGTTTATATCAACATAATGTGTCTATCCATGACTGAAAAAAAAAATCTGACCTATCTTAAATGCTGGGGCCAAATCTAAAAGCTGTGTTTACCAGCTATGAAACACTATCTCTTCCTGAAACAGTATTCCTCACAGCTGTAATTTGTCCTGCGGCCTCCTAACCACCCATGCCTTCTAATTAAAGGAAGTTCCAGATTCTCTGTCATTAAATTCATAGGTTTGGGAAATTGTTCAGGACATCCATATGATGTCCTTGGAATTTTGCTAGACAAGCTTATAAAAGGACCCAATATAATTCCGTTTCTGTTCTAAATTGTCAATTAAAGGTACTTGCTTTGACTAATTACTCCCAAAAAGCTACAGTGTGTTAAAAAACAGCTGATTATAGTTACCTTATCTTTTTACAGAGCTCTGGGTACATGGTCCATCCCATTGCACAATTACATGTCACTGTACTAAACAAAACTTACATTAATTATAATTGGAAGAAATTTTTTTCACCAATTTTATTTCTTACTATTCCTCATAAGGTTGTAATAAAGAAGACCTGATAATTGATTCTGAACATCTGCTGGAAAATGGCAAACATGTTTAAAGCTCTACTATTAAACCCATTTTGGTACCTCTTGGAATTGACAGCAGTGGTAAAGATCACCATTCCTGCTAACACCATGACAGAGCTTTCTAAATGTTCTTTAAATGGGTTCCTTGACTGTTTTCTCTCTCTAGTTAAGAACAACTTTGCCCCAACTATTTTCCTAACCACACTCTCAAAAAGTTACAATAGTCCTAATAGTCTCACTATTGTATGTTGTACTAGCTATCTCACTCAAATAGCACATTTCACATTTGTACAATCTCCTTGCATAGGCTGACAGAGCCTCCTATCTCTTCCTAGACCCTCTAGCTAGCAGAAAGAAGCCAGACTGCTTGTCTTTCCTTTATGTTGTTTCAGAGTCTGAAATAAAATGTAAAAATATATCTGGCCAATCCTGATGTAGAAGCAGCTCCAAACTCTAGGATATATAAAGGTGGTTACTGTCTGAAACTGCGACCCTGTGCTCTAGATATCATTCTGTACAAGGTCCTTACCTGAAACTGCAGAGGCAGGACCAAGTCCAATACATTTTCTACTGGACCTGCACCCTGTTAGGCACTTTCCCTTCAAGTCCTAGAAAGTCTCATGCCCCTTTGCCATAATGTACAATCTTCATTTTTATGGTAAAGTTGTTGCCTTCATTGTTCTAAATGAAGTACAACCTACTCTGCTGAGGTTGAAGTTGTGTTCTTTCATTCCCCAGTTTCCAAGTCCATTCCCAATCTAGCAGTGAACAAAATATGGCCAGGTGCCTGGTGTCCTTCTATTCAAACTCCACTGCCTACTGTGGAATGCATCTCATCTTTCCGGTTAGCTTTCTGTTCCTTTAAAAAAAACTTTTAGCAAAAGCAACTCAGGGATGAAAGAGTTTGTTTTAGCTGACATCTGGCATCTCCTATCAAGTCAAGACAAAATAGGAAGTTAAGACCAGAGTGAGAAGCAGAAACCAAGAGCAGAATGAGACTGACTGACTTACTGCTCAGCTCAGATTTAGATCCATCTATTTAATTTACTTTTATATAGACACTTGCACTTCATATAGCAGTCAAGAAAATGTCTCACAAATATGACCCCAGGCCAATCTGATAGAGGAAATTAAACTATGGTTCTCAATTTCTTTGACTTTGCATGTTGACAAAGAAATGTAGCTATCACACTAGCAAACTAAACCACCATAGGCTTGTCTTGCTTCTTGTCAGATGCCAGGGGTGGGGGATGGGGAGAAGGGACAACAGCAAATTGCTAACAGAACTGAAGGAAGTCCTCAATACCCAT
The DNA here is from genome assembly GCA_036184795.1 of Tokudaia tokunoshimensis. NCBI lineage: Eukaryota > Metazoa > Chordata > Mammalia > Rodentia > Muridae > Tokudaia > Tokudaia tokunoshimensis. The sequence continues at coordinate 19,938,642 of BTHU01000016.1, forward strand.
TCAAAGAAAACTACAACATAGTTCTCAATAATTACCAAAGAGGTAACAGTCGTCATAAAGTTTGAAATAAGAAAATTTTACATTATAACCTATAACTGGGTAGAGAGTGAGTGCAATATATTCCGAGTCTGAGACATCTAGCAATGAGATGTTGGCATTATGGCAGCTGTTGCCTATATAAAATGTCACTCACATGCTCCTGGTTTGAGCATTTCATGCTCATTTCTGGCACTAATTCAGGAGGCTATAGAGACTTTGAGATATGGTCCTGTCAACACTGGAGGACTTAGAAATGAAAGGCATGCAAGTCCATAGCTCCTCCAGCTCTGTGTTCTGTGTCAGCAGCTGCATTAACAGTGACAGTCAACCTCTCCAACTATAGCACTCTGCCATGTCTTCCCTGCCTGCAAGATGTACACCTTCTGAAACTGTGAGACTCCAAACCAATAGATCTTACTTTCTACAGGATGGATGTTCTGACAGACATTCTGTCCCATCCAGACAAAAGTAGTCAGTTCTTTAGTATTTCAACAATGATAGAGGAACATATGGAGCAAGGTTCAAGAGTTTGTAAATATATGAGCTTGCACCTTGTGTTCAGGTTAGAGGTCACAGTGCCTTTGATCTAGAAAACCATGGGTAGAACATTGAAAGTACCATTGGTAGGACAATGAGAAAATTTCATCAAAACTGAGATTTGATCTGCCAGAGTGCACCATACCCAAGTGGCACAGGGAGGTAGCTTAACAACCCAGGAGTGCTGAGAGGCCTGACTGCACATGTAGAATCACCCCCACACCCTCTGGCAGAAGTCCTCTGTTTTCTGTCTCCTGTTTGGGACCACCCTCTGCCACTGTGCACCATATCCAAATGGTGCACTGAGGTAATTAACCACTCTGGAGTGCCAAGAGGCCAGACAGCACAGGTAGGACAACCACTGTTGCTCAGAGGAAACAGTCAGAAACGCTGAGGACACAAGAACCTAGGAGCAGCCTGGGACAGGAGTGTTTTAATTTCCACCTGCACCCAGAGTTGATTGGGGCCACAGAGCTACATACCCAAATACAACTACAAGAGAGCAGGTCACGCAGGAGAACATACATACCTGTGTACACAGAGAGAACGGGTCTCCCAGGAGCACAGATTCAGAGGCTTGCATGACAGATAAGCCACAGTCAGAGACAGAAACACCAGCTAACACCAGAGATAACCAGACGGCAAAAGGCAAAAGCAGGAATATTACCAACAGAAACCAAGGCAACATGGCATCATCTGAAACAAGGTCTCACAAAACAACAAGTCCTGGATACTCCAACACACCAGTAAAGCAAGATCTGGAGTTAAAATCACATCTCATGATGCTGAAGGAGGATATCAAGAAGGACATAAATAACTCCCTTAAAGAAGTACAGGACAACATGAGTCATCAGGTAGAAGTCCTTAAAAAGGAAACACAAAAGTCCCTTAAAGAATTATAGGAAAACACATACAAACAAGTAAAGGAACTGAAGAAAACCATCCAGGATCTAAAAACTGAAGTAGAACAACTAAGAAATCACAAAGGGAGACAACTCTGGAGATAGAAAACCTTGGAAAGAAATCAGGAGGTATAGATGCAAACATCAACAATAGACTAGAAGAGATAGAAGAAAGAATCTCAGGTGTTGAAGATAGCATAGAAAACATTGATTCAACACTCAAATAAAATGCAAAATGCAAAAAGCATGTAACCCAAAACATCCAGGACATCTAGGACACAATGAGAAGACTAAACCTAAGGATTATAGGTATAGAAGAGAGCAAAGATTTACAACTTAAAGGGCCATTAACTATTGTTAACAAAATTATATAGGAAAACCTCCCTAAACTAAAGAGAGAGAGAGATGACCATGAACATAAAAGAAGCCCACAGAAGTTGAAATAGACTGGACCAAAACAGAAATTCCTCCCATCATATAATAATCAAAACATCAAATGGACTAAAAAAGGAAATAATATTAAAAGCAGTAGGAGAAAAAGGCCAAGTAACATTATAACCTATCAGAATTATACCAGACTTCTCACCATGAAAACAAGAATATCCTGGGCAGATCTCATACAGACCTTAAGAGAACACAAATGCCAGCCCAGACTATTATACCCAGCAAAACTATCAGTCACCATAGATGGAGAAACCAAAATATTCTATGATAAATCCAAACTCACACCATATCTTTCCACAAAAGCAGTCCTACAAAGGACAATAGGTGGAAAACTCCAATACAAGGAGGGCAACTATACTGTAGAAAAAGCAAGATAGTAATCTTCTTTCAACAAACCCAAAAGAAGATAACCACACAAAAATAAAAATAACATCAAAAATAATAGGAATCAACAATCACTATTCCTTAATATCTCTGAACATCAATGGACTCAATTTCCCAGTAAAAAGACATAGACTAACAGACTGGATATTTAAACAGGATCCAGCATTTTGCTGCATACAGGAAATGCACCTCATTTTAAAGACAAACACTACCGCAGAGTAAAAGGCTAAAAAAACATTTTCCAAGTAAATGGTTTCAGGAAACAAGTTGGAGTAGCCATTCTAATATTGGATAATACTGACTTTCAACCAAAAGTCATCAAAAAAAGACATAGATGGATACATTATACGCATCAAAGAAAAATCTACCAAGAAGAACTCTCAATTTTGAACATCTGTGCTCCAAATGCAAGGGCATCCTCATTTGTAAAAGAAACTTGCCTAAAGAGCAAAGCACACATTGCATCTTACATAATAATTGTGGATGACTTCAACACCCCATTCTCCTCAATGGAGAGATCAAGGAAACACAAACTAAACAGAGACACAGTGAAACTAACAGCAGTTTTGGACCAAATGGATTTAACAGATATCTATAGAACATTTCATCCTAAAACAAACAAAAAAATATATAGCTTCTTCTCAGTGCCTCATGGTACCTTTTCCAAAACTGACCATTTAATTGGTAACAAAACAGTCCTCAACACATATAAGAAGATCAAACTAATCCCATGATTCCTATCGGATAACTATGAAGTAAGGGTGGTCTTCAATATCAACAAAAACGACAGAAAGTCCACATACATATGGAAGCTGAACAATGCTCTAGTCAATGATACTTTGGTCAAGGAAGAAATGAGGAAGGAAACAAAAGATTTTTTAGAATTTAATGAAAATGAAGGCACAACATAACCAAATTTATGGGACACAATGAAAGCAGTGCTAAGAGGAAAACTCATAGCTCTGAGTGCATCCAAAAAGAAGCTGGAGAGTGCATACTCGAGCAGCTTAACAGCACACCTAAAAACTCAGGAACAGAAAGAATCTAATGCACCAAAGAGGAATAGATATCAGTAAGTAATCAAACTAGGGGCTGAAATCAACCAAGTAGAAACAAAAAGAGCTATACAAAGAATCAACAAAACCAGGAGCTTTTTCTTTGAGAAAATCAACAAGATAGATTAACTCTTAACCAGACTAACCAGAGGGCACAGAGACAGTATCCAAATTAACAAAATCAGAAATGAAAAAAAGAGATATAACAACAGAAACAGAGGAAATTCAAAAAATCTTCAGATCCTACTACAAAAGTCTATACTCAACACAACTGGAAAATCTGGATGAAATGGACAATTTCCTAGACAGATACCAAATATGAAAGTTAAGTAAGGATCAGATAGACCATCTAAACAGTCCCATAACCCCTAAAGAAATAGAAGTGGTAATTGAAAGTCTCCAAACCAAAAAGAAGCACAGGACCAGATGGTTTTAGTGCAGAATTCTATCAGACCTTCAAAGAAGACCTAACACCAATACTCTTCAAACTATTCCACAAAGTGGAAACAGAAGGATCACTACCCAACTTGTTCTGTGAAACCACAATTTTGATACCCAAACCACACAAATATCCAACAACAAAAAGAGAACTTCAGACCACTTTCCTTTTTGAATATTAATGCAAAAATACTCAATAAAATTATTGCCAATGGAATCAAAGAACACATCAAAATGTTCATTAACCATGAACAAGTGGGCATAATCACAGGGATGCAGGGATGGTTCAATATACAGAAATCCATCAATTTAATCCACTACATAAACAAACTCAAAGAAAGAAAACCACATGGTCATTTCACTAGATGATGAAAAAAATCATTTGAAAAATTCAGCGTCCTTTCATGTTAAAACTCTTGTAAAAATAAGGAATTCAAGGCCCATACCTAAATACAGTAAAAGCAATATACAGAAAACCAGTAGCCAACATCAAACTAGATGGAGAGAAACTTGAAACAATCCCACTAAAATCAGGGGCTAGACAAGGCTCACCTCTCTCTCTCCATATCTATTCAATATAGTACTTGAAGTTCTTGCTAGAGCAATTAGAAAACAAATTAGAAAACGGGATACAAATTCCAAAGGCAGAAGTCAAATTATCAATATTTGAAGATGATATTATAGTATACTTAAGCGACCCCCAAAACTCCACCAGAGAACTCCTACAACTGATAAACAACTTCAGCAAAGTGGCCACAAACAATATAAAGTATCTTGGTGTGACTCTAACCAAATAAGTGAAAGATCTGTTTGACAAGAATTTCAAGCCTCTGAAGAAAGAAATCGAAGGAGACCTCAGAAGACAGAAAATTCTTCAATGCTCATGGATTGGTAGGATTAATATAGTAAAAATGAACATCTTGCGAAAAGCAATATAGAGATTCAATGCAATCCCTATCAAAATCCCAACTCAATTCTTCGTAGAGTTAGAAAGAGCAATTCTCAAATTCATATGGAATAACAGAAAACCCAGAATAGCTAAAACTATTTTCAACAGTAAAAGAACTTATTTGGGAATAAGTATCCCGGACCTCAAGCAGTACTACAAAAAAATAGGGTTAAAAACTGCATGGTATTTGTACAGTGACAGGCAAGTTGATCAGTGGAATAGAATTGAAGACCTAGAAATGAACCCACACACCTATGATCACTTGATCTTTGGCAAAGGATCTAAAAAACATCCAGTAGAAAAAAAGATAGCCTTTTCAACACATGGTGCTGGCTCAACTGGCACCTATTGCTAGCATGCAGAAAAATGCAAATCAATCCATTCTTATCTCCTTGTACTAATCTTAAGTCTAAGTGGATCAAGAAACTCCACATAAAACCAGAGACACTGGAAACAATAGAAAGGAAATTGGCCAAGAGCCTTGAGCACATGGGCACAAGGAAAAATATCCTGAACAGAACAACAATAGCTTATGCTCTAAGATCAAGAATTGACAAATGGGGCCTCATAAAATTACAAAGTTTCTGTAAGGCAAAGGACACTGCCAATAGGACAAAATAGCAACCAACGAACTGGGAAAAGATCTTTAACAACCCTATATCAGAGAGAGGATTAATATCCAATATATACAAAAACTCTTGAAGTTAAACTCGAGAAAACCAAATAACCTTATTAAAATTGGTGCACAGAGCTAAACAAAGAATTTTCACCTGAGGAATATCGAATGGCTGAGAAGCACCTAAAGAAATGTTCAAAATCCTTAGTCATCAGGGAAATGCATATTAGAACAACACTGACATTTCACTTCACACCAGTCAGAATGGCTAAGATCAAATACTCAGGAGACAGCAGATGCTGGCAAGGATGTGGAGAAAGAAAAACACTCCTCCACTGCTGGTGGGAGTGGAAGCAAGTACAACCTCTCTGGAAATCAGTTTGGCATTTCCTCAGATAATTGGGCATAATACTTCTGGAGGACCCTGTTATACCACTCCTGGTCATATACCCAGAGGATTCTCCAGAATGTAATAAGGACACATGCTCCACTATGTTCATAGCACCCCTATTTATAATAGTCAGAAGCTGGAAAGAACCCAGATGTCCTTCTCCAGAGGAATGGATATAGAAAATGTGCTACATTCACTTAATGGAGTACTACTCAGCTATTAAAAATAATGAATTCATGAAATTCTTTGGCAAATGGATTGAACTAGAAAATAGTATCCTGAGTGAGGTAACCCAATCACAAAAGAACACACATGGTATGCACTCACTGATAAGTGGATATTAGCCCAAAGGCTTGGAATACCCAAGATATAATTCACAGATCAAATGAAACTCTAGAAGAAGGAAGAACAAAGTACAGATACTCTGGTCCTTCCTAGAAGGGGGAACAAAATAATCACAGAAGGAGATACAGAGACAATGTGTGGAGCAGAGACTGAAGGAAAGGCCATCCAGAGACTGTCCCACCTGTGAATGCATCCCATATACAGTTACAAATTCCTACTACTATTGTGGATCCCAACAAGTGCTTGCTGAGAGGAACCTGATATAGCTGTCACCTTGGAGACTCTGCCAGTGCATGACAAATACAGAAGGGGACACTCTCAGCCATCCATTGAACTGAGCCTTGGGTCCCCAATGTAGGAACTATAGAAAGGAACCAAGGAGCTGAAGGGGTTTGCAACGCTGTAGGAGAAACCCACCCAGTACTCCCAGAGCTCCCAGAGACAAACCATCAACCAAAGAGTACCCATGGCTCCAGATGCATATACAGCAGAGGAGGGACTTGTTGGACATCAAAGGGAGGAGAAGCCTTTGGTCCTGGAAAGGCTCCATTCCACAATGTAGGGGAATACTAGAACAGGGAAGTGGGGGCGGGTTGATTGGGGAGCAGGGGTAGAGGAGATGGCTTATGGGATTTTTGAGGTGGGGGACCAGGGAAGGGGACATTTGAAATGTAAATAAAGAATATATCTAATAAAAAAAAACTGAGACTTTATCTTATCTCAATTATTTATGTAATTATGTGTTTCATTATGTATCAGTTACTGCTGTGAGATTCTGCCTGGACTACTGTGTCTTTTCACATTGTATCTAAGATCTATGAATACTTCTTCCCTTTGATCTCTACCACAATGTGAAAGATTTAAAGAAGTTGAGAGACTGCCTTACTTTCCCCTAACTCATTTGTCTTCTCGTTCTGTTATTTTAAATATGTAAGAAATTTTAAAATTTTATTAAGTTTTGTACAAAATAACTCAAATAATTCATGAAATATATATTTATGCATGAGATCATATATTTTTATCAATTCATGATAGTCCTTTTGATTAATTTTTACTTGAAAAATTGCTCTAAGAACGTTTATCTATGGCAGTTCAGCTTGTAATAAATCTTCCCTAAATACTGGATACTCTATAGCCCAATGTAACTTATATAAGATGATTTCTATGTCCATTCTCTCTATTGAAGGGACAATATTCACTTTTATTCTTGTTCATTGGTATATAATATTCACACTTCCCATTTTGTTTAGTGTGAACAGTTCCCTCTTTTTAAATTTTCAGAACTTGGATGTTAATTTGTTGAAATAGGTCTATTCTATTTGAGATTAGTTTGATTTTTCTGATTGTTAGGTTGATGTTTTTCATTAAATCTGACAAGTCAATGAACTCATTTCCTAAAATAATTTACCTTCAAATATGTGTTTCTCTGTCTCATGGATATGACTTTACATTACACTAACCCACATAACTCTGTAACTTTCTTCGGTCTTTGATCAAAGTAAGTAAATTTAATTGACCCTCATTCAAATTCTTTTATGTTACTCGGTCTTTTAAAAATTCCATCTAATCCATTTGTGATATAAATCATGTGAACTTTTCTGTTGTAGACATTTAAACTTACAGAATGTTATTTTATAGATGTAATCTTTGGTTCTATTGGTGAAAGTTCTCATCTCTACTCATTAAATTCTTATTTATTACTGATAAATTGAGAGAATTGAAATTACTTCAAATGAAGATTTGAATTGGTGATTAACAATTTAACATATGAATGGATAATTATATGGAACCAGGGTAGTAGTAGGTATTTATTGGTTCATCAAGTTTGTTCCCTGGCATGGACAAATAATTTGAATGACTGAGAAAGACAGAAAATGCAGGTGCAAATGAAGAAAATAAGATAAGAATTTTATCCCTTCAGAATAGAAAATCACTTCAGGACTCCTACCCTGAATCTGGTTGTCAGTTACACATATGATAGCTTGGTATTGTATAAGGAGCTGTGCTGGTCTTTCTCTTTCCTCCAGTGGCCCTGTTAAGACACCTGCCTTCATGCATGCTTTCATGTCTTTTGATCTTGCAGCATTTTCTGGAAAGAAAAGCTGCCAACTGAGAGTGCCTGCTTTTGATTTGCCTGTCTATTATATCTCTCTAATTCTTTTTAGTTTAAATCAGAATGGAAGATAATATGATATTTCCATATAAGTATATATACTCAAATATTTATTAATTCTTTGAGACAGGAATGTTCAAATTCCACTCTCCTAGCTATTTTCAGATACACATATTATTGTCAGCTGTTGTAAGATCCAATAAAACAGTGACAACTCATTCACTTTAGTAATATTAATTTTGTACTCTGCCTCTCAAATATGTCACCAACAATCCCATACCTCCCACCTCCATCCTTGCCTATTCTATCATAGACATGTAATCAACATGACCATGGGGTCAACCTTTCTACATTGCCAGTGAGTGCAGAAAGTAGTGCTAATCATTCTGTATCTGAATGTTTCTCTTAACCTGATATGTTATATGTTCATTTATCTTTCTGTAAAACAGGGATTTCTCTATCTATATGCTGGATAGTGATGAATACATAACATCTTTTTTTTTTTAAATTACCTATGCCCTTATGAGGTATTCTTTGCAAACATTTCCTAATACTCTACAATTTGTCTCTTCATTGTTTATCACACAGAAATCTTTTAATTAAACATAGTTCTACATATCTGTTTTTGTTTATACATCTTGTTTATACATTTACTTTTGTCACACCTTTAGAACCCTTATACAAGACAAACAGAAAACCATGAAACTACCAAAAAAAAAAAGTCTTATACAATTTAGTATCAGGAAATTTTGTCTACGAAAAATGTCTAAACAACTTGCTCTTTTGGAATAAGATAAGGTGCATGCTTTTGATCTCAGGGATAATTTCTTGGTATTTGGTAAACAATGGAATTATACTGAACATTTTTGGTAATTTAAGAAATATGATCATTTTGAGAACGTTAAATATTGTAACCCATGGATACAGGAAACCTATCCATTTACTTATTTTTTAATGATTTTCCTCAAACCTCACAGTTTTATTATTGATAGCTTTCAACTATGTGTTTAAATTTATTCCTAGGCATCTAATATTTTTGGTCATTAGAAGTAGGCTCATTTTATGATTTTTTCAAATAGTTCATTATAACCACATAGAAATAAGCTAAACTTTATATGTAGATTTATATTTTATAACATTACTATCTCATTATTTCTTTTTTATTATTATTTTCTAAGTTTTTTTATTTACATTCCAAAAGATTTCCCCTTTCCCGTTTTCTCCCTCCCCAAAAGACTCATAAGCCCCCTTCACTCCCTCTGTTCTCCATTTAACCCCCTCTCGCTTCTCTGTCCTGGCATTCCCCTACATCCAGTATTTCCAGGACCAGGGGTCTCTCCTTCCATCTTCTTGGAAATTTATTGATATGCGAATTGTGTATTGGGTATTCCGAGATTCTGTGTTAATATCCCCTTATCAGTGACTGCATACCATGTGTGTTCTTTTGTGATTGGGTTACCTCAATAAGGATGATATTTTCCAGTTCTGACCATTTGCCTAGGAATTTCGTGAATTCATTGTTTTTAATTGCAGAATAGTATTCCTTTGTGTAAATATACCACATCTTCTGAATGATATTCCTCCGTTGAGAGACATCTGGGTTCTTTCCAGCTTCTGGCTATTATAAATAAGGCTGCTATGAATATAGTAGAGCATGGGCCCTTATTGCATGCAGGTAAAGCCTCTGGGTATATGCCCAGGAGTGGTAGAGCGAGATTCTCTGGGAGTGTCATGCCCAGTTTTCTGAGGAACTGCCAGACTGCTTTCCAGAGTGGTTGTACCAGCTTGCAATCCCACCAGCAGTGGAGGAGTGTTCCTCTTTCTCCACATCCTCGACAACAACTGCTGTCTCCTGTGTTTTTAATTTAGCCATTCTGACTGGTGTGAGTTGGAATCTCAGGGTTGTTTTGATTTGCATTTCCCTAATGACTAAGGATGTTGAACATTTCTTTAGATGCTTCTCAGCCATTAGATATTATTCAGGTGAGAACTCTTTGTTTAGCTCTGTACCCCATTTTTTAATAGGGTTATTTGGCTCTCTGGAGTCCAACTTCTTGAGTTCTTTGTATATATTGGATATTAGCCCTCTGTCGGATGTAGGGTTGGTAAAGATCACTTTTCAGTTTGTTGATTGCTGCTTTGTCCTTCATTATTTCTAACATCTTTTGGTGGATTTTTTAATTTTCTGCTTTGAAACATTTTATGAGACAAGGACTCATGTCACCCTGGGTGACTTAGAATGTACTGTATAGATGAGGATGCATTCTGTCCACAGTTGAGGTCACAAATGTATGCCAGCATTCCAGCGAAGATTTTAGATATATAATATCATGCTGTATGTAAAGCACATATATTTTGACTTTGTTCTTTCAAAACTGAATATGTTTCTTCCTCCTGCTCCCCTCACCTATCTTCTCCTCTAGGGACTTTATGATCTAACTTGAATAAATGTGATAAAAATCAATATGTATTTCACATATATTTTAAATGAAAATGCTGTTTTTCTTGCTATGGGTTTCATGGCTTGTTTCTTCTCTCTATAGTTGATAACAAAGGAACACTCCCAAAAATTCACAATAATATAAAAGCACAACACATTTTTCTTTTCTCTTAGCAAGTGGTTGGGCTGCTGTCTGATCATGTGTATCATATTGTCAGCTTAGGTTTATGCTTCTTTGGAGGAAATATCAGGAATACAATATATTTTCCAGAGCTTTAAACTTGGTAGGAGGCAAATGTGTACTTCCTGGTCTATATGGTAGAGTCTGAAAATGCTTGAGTTTTGGTTTCCTGCAAGTGAATTTCTTTAATGTTATTCTCTAGAACTTAGTTTTTCCTCCTGAAGCCAAACTACCCGACACTTCAGCTGAATGTCAGACATTTTGTTAGACAGCATTTTTCTAATCTTAGTATTATGAGGTATAAGTTTATCAGCATGGCTTCCCTAAGAATTCCTCAAGCCTGCACAGTCCTGTACTATTATCAACCCCACAGAAGTAACTAATGGATGAACTTTAGGTGCTCTGATGCTGGTCTTACAAAACAAATGAGATTCACTGACAAAAATGTTACAAAGCTTATCAGTCACATCATCTTTCCTCAGATCAGGTAGGTACAGTCTTAGAGATCCTGAATCTTCATCAGACAGAACTTTCCAAACTTGGGATTCACCAGGTCTTTTTCTTTTTCTTTCTTTTTTTTTATTATATTCTGTTTTTTGTTTAATTTACATTCAAAATCATTTCCCCTGTCCCGTTTCCCCCCTCCCGAAAGTCCCATAAGCCCCCATCCCTCCCTCTTTTCCCCATTCAACCCCCTCTCGCTTCTCTGTCCTGGCATTCCCCTGCATCCAGTCTTTACAGGACCAGGGGTCTCTCCTTCCATCTTCTTGGAAATCTATTAATATGCGAATTGTGTCTAGGGTATTCCGAGATTCTGGGTTAATATCCCCTTATCAGTGACTGCATACCATGTGTGTTCTTTTGTGATTGGGTTACCTCAATAAGGATGATATTTTCCAGTTCTGACCATTTGCCAAGGAATTTTGTGAATTCATTGTTTTTAGTTACAGAGTAGTATTCCATTGTGCAAATATACAACATCTTCTGAATCCATTCCTCCGTTGAGGGACATCTGGGTTCTTTCCAGCTTCTGGCTATTATAAATAAGGCTGCTATGAACATAGTGGAGCATGTGTCCTTATTGCATGCAGGTGGTATAGCCAGATCCTCCAGGAGTGTCATGCCCAGTTTTCTGAGGAACTGCCAGACTGCTTTCCAGAGTGGTTGTACCAGCTTGCAATCCCACCAGCAGTGGAGGAGTGTTCCTCTTTCTCCACATCCTCGCCAACAACTGCTGTCTCCTGTGTTTTTGATCTTAGCCATTCTGACTGGTGTGAGATGGAATCTCAGGGTTGTTTTGATTTGCATTTCCCTAATGCCTAAGTATGATGAACATCTCTTTAGGTGCTTCTTAGCCATTAAATATTCTTCAGGTGAGAACTATTTGTTTAGCTCTGTACCCCATTTTTTAATAGGGTTCCTTGCCTCTCTGGAGTTTAATTTCTTGAGTTCTTTGTATATATTGGATATTAGCCCTCTGTCGAATATAGGGTTGGGAAAGATCATTTCCCAGTTAGTTGGTTGCCGCTTTGTCTTTTTGACAGTGACTTTTGCCTTGCAAAAACTTTGTAATTTAATGAGGTCCCATTTGTCAATTCTTGATCTTAGAGCATAAGCTATTGGAGTTCAATTCAGGAAATTCTCCCCTGTGCCCATATGTTCAAGGTTCTTCCCTAGTTTCCTTTCTATTAGTTTCAGTGTGTCTGGTTTTATGTGGAGGTCCTTGATCCACTTGGAATTGAGCTTAGTGCAAGGAGATAAGAATGGGTCAATTTGCATTCTTCTGCATGTTGACCTCCAGTTGAGCCAGCACCATTTGTTGAAAAGGCTATCTTTTTTCCACTGGATGGTTTTAGCTCTTATGTCAAAGATCAAGTGACCATAGGAGTGTGGATTCATTTCTGGGTCTTCAATTCTGTTCCATTGATCTACATGCCTGTCACTGTACAAATACCATGTGGTTTTTAACACTATTGCTCTGTAGTACAGCTTGAGGTCCGGGATACTGATTTCCCCAGAGGTTCTTTTACTCTTGAGAATAGTTTTAGCTATTGTGGGTTTTCTGTTATTCCAGATGAATTTTTGAATTGCTCTTTCTAACTCTATGAAGAATTGAGTTAGGATTTTGATGGGGATTGCATTGAATCTGTATATTACTTTTGGTAAGATGGTCATTTTTACTATATTAATCCTGCCAATCCATGAGCATGGCAGATTTTTCCTTCTTCTGAGGTCTTCTTCAATTTCTTTCTTCAGAGACTTGAAGTTCTTGTCATACAGATCTTTCACTTGTTTGGTTAGAGTCACGCCAAGATACTTTATATGGTTTGTGGCTACCGTGAAGGGTATCATTTCTCTTACTTCTTTCTCAGCCTGCTTATCCTTTGAGTATAGGAAGGCTACTGACTTGCTTGAGTTGATTTTATATCCGGCCACTCTGCTGAAGTCCTTTATCAGCTGTAGGAGTTCTCTGGTGGAGTTCTTTGGGTCGCTTAAGTATACTATCATATGGTCTGCAAATAGTTATAGTTTGACTTCTTCCTTTCCAATTTGTATCACTTTGACCTCTTTTTGTTGTCTAATTGCTCTCACACCAGTCAGAATGGCTAAGATCAAAAACACAGGAGACAGCAGTTGTTGGCGAGGATGTGGAGAAAAAGGAACACTCCTCCACTGCTGGTGGAATTGCAAGCTGGTACAACCACTCTGGAAAGCAGTCTGGCGGTTCCTCCGAAAACTGCGCATGATACTCCCCGAGGATCCGGCTATACCACTCCTGGGCATATACCCAGAGGCTTTACCTGCATGCAATAAGGACACATGCTCCACTATGTTCATAGTAGCCTTATTTATAATAGCCAGAAGCTGGAAAGAACCCAGGTGTCCCTCAACGGAGGAATGGATTCAGAAGATTTGGTATATTTACACAATGGAATACTACTCTGCAATTAAAAACAATGAATTCACGAAATTCCCAGGCAAATGGTCAGAACTTGATAATATCATCCTTAGTGAGATAACCCAATCACAAAAGAACACACATGGTATGCAGTCACTGATAAGGGGATATTAACCCAGAATCTCGGAATACCCTAGGCACAATTCGCATATCAGTAGATTTCTAAGAAGACGGAAGGAGAGACCCCTGGTCCTGGAAAGACTGGATATAGGGGAACTCCAGGACAGAGAAACGAGAGGGGGTTGAATGGAGAAAAGAAGGAGGGAAGGGGGCTTATGGGACTTTCGGGGAGGGAGGAAACGGGAAAGGGGAAATGATTTGGAATGTAAATTAAAAAAAAAAAAGAAGTGTCATAGTGTTTTATAATATCAGTGAAAGTCTAAGAGGACTAAATATAAGGCTTTTGATTGTTGACTACTATGAAAAATTTGTACAATTAATATAAGATTCTGGGTCAATATCCCCTTATCAGTGACTGCATACCATGTGTGTTCTTTTGTGATTGGGTTACCTCAATAAGGATGATATTTTCAAGATCTGACCATTTGCCTAGGAATTTTGTGAATTCATTGTTTTTAATTGCAGAGTAGTATTCAATTGTGTAGATATACCACATCTTCTGAATCCATTCCTCCGTTGAGGGACATCTGGGTTCTTTCCAGCTTCTGGCTATTATAAATAAGGCTGCTATGAACATAGTGGAGCATGTGTCCTTATTGCATGCAAGTAAAGCCTCTGGGTATATGCCCAGGAGTGGTATAGCCGGATCCTCCGGGAGTGTCATGCCCAGTTTTCTGAGGAACCGCCAGACTGCTTTCCAGAGTGGTTGTACCAGCTTGCAATCCCACCAGCAGTGGAGGAGTGTTCCTCTTTCTCCACATCCTTGCCAACAACTGCTGTCTCCTGTGTTTTTGATCTTAGCCATCCTGACTGGTGTGAGATGGAATCTCAGGGTTGTTTTGATTTGCATTTCCCTAATGACTAAGGATGATGAACATCTCTTTAGGTGCTTTTCAGCCATTAGATATTCTTCAGGTGAGAACACTTTCTTTAGCTCTGTACCCCATTTTTTAATAGGGTTACTTGCCTCTCTGGAGTTTAACTTCTTGAGTTCTTTGTATATATTGGGTATTAGCCCTCTGTCGGTTGTAAGGTTGGTAAAGATCATTTCCCAGATAGTTGGTTGCTGCTTTGGCTTTTTGACAGTGTCTTTTGCCTTGCAAAAACTTTGTAATTTAATGAGGTCCCATTTGTCTATTCTTGATCTTAGAGCATAAGCTATTGGAGTTCTGTTCAGGAAATTCTCCCCTGTGCCCTTATGTTCAAGGTTCTTCCCTAGTTTCCCTTCTATTAGTTTCAGTGTGTCTGGTTTTATGTGGAGATCTTTGATCCACTTAGAATTGAGCTTAGTGCAAGGAGATAAGAATGGGTCAATTTGCATTCTTCTGCATGTTGACCTCCAGCTGAGCCAACACCATTTGTTGAAAAGGCTATCTTTTTTCCACTGGATGGATTTAGCTCCTTTGTCAAAGATCAAGTGACCATAGGAGTATGGATTCATTTCTGGGTCTTCAATTCTGTTCCATTGATCTACATGCCTGTCACTGTACCAATACCATGCAGTTTTTAACACTATTGCTCTGTAGTACAGCTTGAGGTCCGGGATACTGATTCTCCCAGAGGTTCTTTTACTCTTGAGAATAATTTTAGCTATCCTGGGTTTTCTGTTATTCCAGATGAATTTTTGAATTGCTCTTTCTAACTCTGTGAAGAATTGAGTTGAGATTTTGATGGGTATTGCATTGGATCTGTATATTGCTATTGGCAAGATGGTCATTTTTACTATATTAATCTTGCCAATCCATGAGCATGACAGATTTTTCCATCTTCTGAGTTCTTCAATTTCTTTCTTCAGAGACTTGAAATTCTTGTCATACGGATCTTTCACTTGTTTGGTTAGAGTCACACCAATATATGGTTTGTGGCTATCGTGAAGGGTATCATTTCTCTTACTTCTTTCTCAGCCTGCTTATCCTTTGAATATAGGAACGCTACTGACTTGCTTGAGTTGATTTTATATCCTGAAACTTTGCTGAAGTTGTTTATCAGCTGTAGTTGTTCTCTGGTGGAGTTCTTTGGGTCGCATAAGTATACTATCATATCGTTTGTAAAGAATGATAGTTTGACTTCTTCCTTTCCAATTTGTATCCCTTTGACCTCTTTTTGTTGTCTAATTGCTCTAGCTAGAACTTCAAGTACTATATTGAAAAGATATGGAGAGAGAGGGCAGCCTTGTCTAGTCTCTGATTTTAGTGGGATTGCTTCAAGTTTCTCTCCATTGAGATTGATGTTGGCAACTGGTTTGCGGTAAATTGTTTTTACTATGTTTAGATATGGACCTCGAATTCCTGATCTTTCCAAGACTTTTAGCATGAAAGGATGCTGAATTTAGTCAAATGCTTTCTCAGCATCTAATGAGATGACCATGTGTTTTTTTTTCTTTGAGATTGTTTATATAGTGGATTACATTGGTGGATTTCCTTATATTGAACCATCCCTGCATCCCTGGGATGAAGCATACTTGATCCTGGTGAATGATCGTTTTGATGTGTTCTTGGATTCGGTTGGCAAGAATTTTATTGAGTATTTTTGCATCGATATTCATAAGAGAGATTGGCCTGAGATTCTCTTTCTTTGTCGGATCTTTGTGTGATTTTGGTATTAGCATAATTGTGGCTTCATAGAATGAGTTGGGTAGTGTTCCTTCTGTTTCTATTTTGTGGAATAGTTTGAAGAGTATTGATGTTAGGTCTTCTTTGAAGGTCTGATAGAATTCAGCACTAAAACCATCTGGACCTGTGCTTTTTTTGGTTGAAAGACTTCCAATGATGACTTCTATTTCTTCAGGGGGTATAGGATGGTTTAGATGGTCTATTTGATCCTGATTTAATTTTGGTATTTGGTATCTGTCAAGGAAATTGTCCATTTCCTCAAGATTTTCTAGTTTTGTCGAATATAGGCTTTTGTAGTAGGATCTGATGATTTTTTAATTTCCTCCGTTTCTTTTGTTATGTCTCCCTTTTCGTTTCTGATTTTATTAATTTGGATACTGTCTTTGTGCCCTCCGGTTAGTCTGGCTAAGGGCTTATCTATCTTGTTGATTTTCTCAAAGAACCAACTCTTCATTTTGTTGATTCTTTGTATGGTTTTATTTGTTTCTACTTGATTGATTTCAGCCCTGAGTTTGATGATTTCCTGCCTTCTACTCCACTTGGGTGTATTTGCTTCTTTTTGATCAGGGCTTTTAGGTGTGCCATTAAGCTGCTAGTGTTTGCTGTCTCCCGTTTCTTTTTTGTGGCACTCAGGGCTATGAATTTTCCTCTTAGCACTGCTTTCTTTGTGTCCCATAAATTAGGGTATGTTGTGCCTTCATTTTCATTAAATTTTAAAAAGTCTTTGATTTCTTTCTTTATTTCCACCTTGACCAAGTTATTACTGAGTAGAGCATTGTTCAGCCTCCATGTGTATGTGAGTTTTCTGTTATTTTTGTTGCCATTGAAGACCACCCTTATTCCACAGTGATCTGATAGAAGGCATGGGATTAGTTCTATCTTCTTATATCTTTTGTGGTCTGATTTGTGACCAATTATATGGTCGATTTTGGAGAAGGTACCATGAGGTGCTGGGAAGAACGTGAATTCTTTAGATCTAGGATGAAATGTTCTATATATATATATGTGTTAGTTTCATTTGGTCCAAGGCTTCAATTAGATACACTCTGTCCCTGTTTAGTTTCTGCTTTCCTGAACGATCCATTTCAGAGATCGGGCTGTTGAAGTCACCCACTATTATTGTGTGAGTTGCGATGTGTGCTTTGAGCTTTAGTAAAGTTCATTTTACGAATGAGGGAGCCCTTGCATTTGGAGCATAGATATTCTGTATTGAGAGTTCTTCTTGGTGGATTTTTCCGTTGATCAGTATGTAGTGTCCTTCTGTGTCTTTTTTATGACTTTAGGTTGAAAGTCAATTTTATCTGTTATTAGAATGGCTACTCTGGCTCATTTCCCGGGACCATTTGCTTGTAAAATTGTTTTCCATCCTTTTAGTCTGAGGTAGTGTTTGTCTTTGTCACTGAGGTGCGTTTCCTGCATGCAGCAAAATGCTGGGTCCTGTTCACGTATCCAGTTTGTTAGTCTATGTCTTTTTTATTGGGGAATTGAGAACATTGATATTAAGAGAGATTAAGGAATAGTGATTATTGCCACTTGCCATTCTTGACACTATTTATGTTCAAGTGGTTATCTACTTTTGTTTTGATGCAAGAAGATTACTATCTCATTTTTCCAGGGTGTTGTTTCTCTCCTTGTATTGGCGGTTTCCACCTATTATCCTTTGCAGGGCTGGGTTTGTGGAAAAATATTGTGAAAATTTGGTTTTATCATGGAATATCTTAGTCTCTCCGTCTATGCTGATTGAGAGTTTTGCTGGGTATAGTAGTCTAGGCTGGCATTTGTGCTCTCTTAGTGTTTGCATGAGATCTGCCCATGATCTTCTGGCTTTCATAGTCTCTGATGAGAAGTCTGATGTGATTCAGATAGGTCTTCCTTTGTATGTTACTTGGCCCCTTTCTCTTACTGCTTTTAATATTCTTTCTTTGTTTAGTACATTTGGTGTTTTGATTATTATGTGACGGGAGGTATTTCTGTTCTGGTCCAGTCTGTTTGGAGTTCTATAGGCTTTTTTTTTTTTTTAATTTTATTTTTTTAATTTATATTCCAAATCACTTCCCCTTTCCCGTTTCCGCCCTCCCCGAAAGTCCCATAAGCCCCCTTCCCTCCCTCTTTTCTCCATTCAACCCCCTCTCCTTACTCTGTCCTGGTGTTCTCCTACATCCAGTCTTTCCAGGACGAGGGGTCTCGCCTTCCATCTTCTTAGAAATCTATTGATATGCGGATTGTGTCTAGGGTACTCCGAGATTCTGGGTCAATATTCCTTTATCAGTGACTGCATACCATGTGTGTTCTTTTGTGATTGGGTTACCTCACTAAGGATGTGATAGTGGAGCATGTGTCCTTATTGCATGAAGGTAAAGCCTCTGGGTATATGCCCAGGAGTGGTATAGCCGGATCCTCCGGGAGTGTCATGCCCAGTTTTCTGAGGAACCGCCAGACTGCTTTCCAGAGTGGTTGTACCAGCCTGCAATTCCACCAGCAGTGGAGGAGTGTTCCTCTTTCTCCACATCCTCGCCAACAACTGCTGTCTCCTGTGTTTTTGATCTTAGCCATCCTGACTGGTGTGAGATGGAATCTCAGGGTTGTTTTGATTTGCATTTCCCTAATGACTAAGGATGATGAACATCTCTTTAGGTGCTTCTCAGCCATTAGATATTCTTCAGGTGAGAACTCTTTGTTTAGCTCTGTACCCCATTTTTTAATAGGGTTACTTGACTCTCTGGAGTTTAACTTCTTGAGTTCTTTGTATATATTGGATATTAACCCTCTGTCGGATGTAAGGTTGGTAAAGATCATTTCCCAGTTAGATGGTTGCCGCTTTGTCTTTTTTACAGTGTCTTTTGCCTTGCAAAAACTTTGTAATTTAACGAGGTCCCATTTGTCTATTCTTGATCTTAGAGCATAAGCTATTGGAGTTCTGTTCAGGAAATTCTCCCCTGTGCCCATATGGTCAAGGTTCTTCCCTAGTTTCCCTTCTATTAGTTTCAGTGTGTCTGGTTTTATGTGGAGATCTTTGATCCACTTAGAATTGAGCTTAGTGCAAGGAGATAAGAATGGGTCAATTTGCATTCTTCTGCATGTTGACCTCCAGCTGAGACAGCACCATTTGTTGAAAAGGCTATCTTTTTTCTACTGGATGATTTTAGCTCCTTTGTCAAAGATCAAGTGACCATAGGAGTGTGGATTCATTTCTGGGTCTTCAATTCTGTTCCATTGATCTACATGTCTGTTACTGTACCAATACCTTGCGGTTTTTAACTCTATTGCTCTGTAGTACAGCTTGAGGTCCGGGATACTGATTCCCCCAGAGGTTCTTTTACTCTTGAGAATAGTTTTAGCTATTCTGGGTTTTCTGTTATTCCAGATGAATTTTGGAATTGCTCTTTTTAACTCTATGAAGAATTGAGTTGGGATTTTGATGGGGATTGCATTGAATCTGTGTATTACTTTTGGTAAGATGCTCATTTTTACTACATTAATCCTGCCTATCCATGAGCATGGCAGATTTTTCCATCTTCTGAGGTCTTCTTCAATTTCTTTCTTCAGAGACTTGAAGTTCTTGTCATACAGATCTTTCACTTGTTTGGTTAGAGTCACGCCAAGATACTTAATATGGTTTGTGGCTATCATGAAGGGTATTATTTCTCTTACTTCTTTCTCAGCCTGCTTATCCTTTGAGTATAGGAAGGCTTCTGACTTGCTTGAGTTGATTTTATATCGGGGCACTTTGCTGAAGTCGTTTATCAGCTGTAGGAATTCTCTGGTGGAGTTCTTTGCGTCGCTTATGTATACTATCATATCGTCTGCAAATAGTGATAGTTTCACTTCTTCCTTTCCAATTTGTATCCCTTTGACCTCTTTTTGTTGTCTAATTGCTCTAGCTAGAACTTCAAGTACTATATTGAAAAGATATGGAGAGAGAAGGCAGCCTTGTCTAGTCCCTGATTTTAGTGGGATTGCTTCAAGTTTCTCTCCATTTAGATTGATGCTGGCTATGGGTTTGCTGTAAATTGCTTTTACTATGTTTAGATATGGGCCTTGAATTCCTGATCTTTCCAAGACCTTTAGCATGAAAGGATGCTGAATTTTGTCAAATGCTTTCTCAGCATCTAATGAGATGACCATGTGTTTTTTTTCTTTGAGATTTTTTATATAGTGGATTACATTGATGGATTTCCTTATATTGAACCATCCCTGCATCCCTGGGATGAAGCCTACTTGATCGTGGTGAATGATCGTTTTGATCTGTTCTTGGATTCAGTTGGCAAGAATTTTATTGAGTATTTTTGCATCGATATTCATAAGAGAGATTGGCCTGAGATTCTCTCTCTTTGTCGGATCTTTGTGTGCTTTTGGTATTAGTGTAATTGTGGCTTCATAGAACGAGTTGGATAGTGTTCCTTCTGTTTCTATTTTGTGGAAAAGTTTGAAGAGTATTGGTGTTAGGTCTTCTTTGAAGGTCTGATAGAATTCTGCACTAAAACCATCTGGACCTGTGCTTGTTTTGGTTGGAAGACTTCCAATGACAACTTCTATTTCTTCAGGGGTTATAGGACGGTTTAGATGGTCTATTTGATCCTGATTTAATTTTGGTACTTGGTATCTGTCAAGGAAATTGTCCATTTCCTCAAGATTTTCTAGTTGTGTTGAATACAGGTTTTTGTAGTAGGATCTGATGATTTTTTGAATTTCCTCAGTTTCTGTTGTTATCTCTCCCTTTTCGTTTCTGATTTTATTAATTTGGATACTATCTCTGTGCCCTCTGGTTAGTCTGGCTAAGGGCTTATCTATCTTGTTGATTTTCTCAAAGAACCAACTCCTCGTTTTGTTGATTCTTTGTATGGTTTTATTTGTTTCTACTTGATTGATTTGATGATTTCCTGCCTTCTACTCCTCTTTGGTGTATTTGCTTCTTTTTGTTCCAGGGCTTTTAGGTGTGCCATTAAGCTGTTAGTGTATGCTGTCTCCCGTTTCTTTTTGGCAGCACTCAGGGCTATGAATTTTCCTCTTAGCACTGCTTTCATTGTGTCCCATAAATTAGGGTATGTTGTGCCTTCATTTTCATTAACTTTCAAAAAGTCTTTGATTTCTTTCTTTATTTCCACCTTGACCAAGTTATCATTGAGTAGAGCATTGTTCAGCCTCCATGTGTACGTGGGTTTTCTTTTGTTTTTGTTGCCATTGAAGACCACCCTTATTCCATAGTGATCTGATAGGAGGCATGGGATTATTTCTATCTTCTTGTATCTGTTGAGGTCTGATTTGTGACCAATTATATGGTCAATTTTGGAGAAGGTACCATGAGGAACTGAGAAGAAGGTGTATTCTTTAGCTCTAGGATGAAATGTTCTATATATATCAGTTAGTACCATTTGGTCCAAGGCTTCAATTAGATTCACTGTGTCCCTGTTTAGTTTCTGCTTTCCTGAACGATCCGTTTCAGAGATCGGGCTGTTGAAGTCACCCACTATTAATGTGTGAGTTGCGATGTGTGCTTTGAATTTTAGTAAAGTTTCTTTTATGAATGAGGGTGCCCTTGCATTTGGAGCATAGATATTCAGAATTGAGAGTTCTCGATGGTGGATTTTTCCCTTGATCAGTATGTAGTGTCCTTCTGTGTCTTTTTTGATGACTTTAGGTTGAAAATCAATTTTATCTGATATTAGGATGGCTACTCCACCTCGTTTCTTGGGGCCATTTGCTTGTAAAATTGTTTTCCAGCCTTTTACTCTGAGGTAGTGTTTGTCTTTGACACTGAGGTGCGTTTCCTGCATGCAGCAAAATGCTGGGTCCTGTTTACGTATCCAGTCTGCTAGTCTACGTCTTTTAATTGGGGAATTGAAACCATTGATATTAAGAGAGATTAAGGCATAGTGATTATTGCCATCTGCCATTCTTGACGCTATCTTTATGTTTGAGTGGTTATCTACTTTTGGGTTTGATTTAAGAAGGTTATTATCTCATTTTTTCCTGGGTGTTGTTTCTCTCCCTGTATTGGAGGTTTCCACCTATTATCCGTTGCAGGGCTGGATTTGTGGAAAGATATTGTGAAAATTTGGTTTTATCATGGAATATCTTGGTCTTTCCATCTATGGTGATTGAGAGTTTTGCTGGGTATAGTAGTCTAGGCTGGCATTTGTGCTGTCTTAGTGTCTGCATGAGATCTGCCCAGGATCTTCTGGCTTTCATAGTCTCTGGTGAGAAGTCTGATGTGATTCGGATAGGTCTTCCTTTGTATGTTACTTGGCCCTTTTCTCTTACTGCTTTTAGTATTCTTTCTTTGTTTAGAACATTCGGTGTTTTGATTATTATGTGACTGGAGGTATTTCTGTTCTGGTCCAGTCTGTTTGGAGTTCTGTAGGCTTCTTATACGTTCATCGGCATCTCTCTCTTTAAGTTAGGGAAGTTTTCCTCCATAATTTTGTTGAAGATGTTTACTGGCCCTTTAAGTTGCAAATCTTCACTCTCATCTATACCTATAATCCTTAGGTTTGGTCTTCTCATTGTGTCCTGGATTTCCTGGATGTTTTGGTTTACACGTTTTTTGCATTTTGCATTTTCTTTGACTGTTGAGTCGATGCTTTCTATGGAATCTTCAGCACCTGAGATTCTTTGTTCCATCTCTTGTATTCTATTGTTTATGTTTGCATCTATGACTCCTGATTTCTTCCCAAGGTTTTCTATCTCCAAAGTTGTCTCCCTTTGTGATTTCTTAGTTGTTTCTACTTCCTTTTTTAGTTCCTGGATGGATTTGCTGAGATCCTTCACTTGTTTGTTTGTATTTTCCTGTATTTCTTAAAGGTATTTTTGCATTGCCTCTTTCAGGATTTCTTCCTGATGACCCACATTCTCCTGCATTTCTCTGAGTTATTTTTGTGTTTCTTCCTCATGGGAATACATCTGTTGATCCATTGTCTCCTGCATTTCTTTAAGCAGTTCTCGTGTTTCCTTTGTAAGGGCATCTAACCGTTGATTCATTTCTTTAAGCAATTTTTGTGTTGCCTCCTTATGGGCATCCGTCTGTTGACCCATATTCTTCTGCATTTCTTTATGCCAATTTTGTGATTCCTTTGTGAGTGCATCTACCCGTTGATTCATCTCGTTAAGCGATTTTTGTGTTGTCTCCTTTTGTGCCTGTGTCTTTTGATCCATGTTCTCCCGCATTTCTCTAAGCGATTTTTGTGTTTCCTTTGTAAGGGCTTCTAACTGTTGATTCATGGTCTCCTGTAACTCTTTATGAGATTTATTTGTGTCCTTCTTGTGATCCTCTAATAGCATCTTGAGAAGTGATTTTAAATCCAGATCTTGTCTTTCGGGTGTGGTGGGGTATCCAGGATTTGCTGCTGTTCGAGAGTTGGGTTCGGATGGTCCCACATTACTTTGATTTCTGTTAGTAACATTCCTACATTTGCCTTTTGCCATCTGGATACCTCTGATGTTAGTTGGTCCTGCTGCCACTGGCTGTTGGTTGGACCTCCTGTGAGCCTGCAAAGCTATTTCTGCCGCCCCTGGATTGCCAGGATTCCCCTGGCACCGATTTCTGGGGCCTGCCTACTCCTGAGTTACTTTGGAGCCCTAATGTGCCTTGCCCCAAGTGATCTTATATTGGGGAGGCCTTGCATATCCAAAGGCTCATCCTAGTGGATTCCTGGAGCAGAGGTCGCCAAAGGGAGGCTGGTAGGCTCCTGCCCTGTGCAGGGGTGTGTGATCTCTCCTGGGGGCGGAGGGGGCGTCCCTCTGCCAGGCAGAAGTCCCACAGCAGAGCTAGCATGCTGGTTACTGCAGATCTGCCCAGCACTTGGGAGCTGCACACACACAAGCCGCCCGAGACCCAAGCGATATTAAGCCTGTCTGTATCAGAACCTGGCTGTCCCAACTTCCCAGTCACTAGAGCAAAGATGGCGGAGTGCAATCTGCACACTCTCTGTGGCGCCTGCAGACGCGATGGCCTCCCGATCTGGCACCCAGAGGACCACAGAGCTGACCCGTTCTCGGGCGCAGACGGAAGCCCCAACAGGCCGTGTCCCAAGTGATGTTATATTGGGGAGAGAGAGCCTGGGGTACCTGTCTCTTCAGTGCAGTCTGCAGGAACAGAGGTCGCGGAAGGAAAGCTGGTAGGCTCCTGCCCAGTGCGGGGTCCCTCTGCCAGGCAGAAGTCCCACAGCAAAGCTGGCGCGCTGGTTACTGCAGATCTTCTGTAGGCTTCTTATACATTCACCGGCATCTCTCTCTTTAGGTTAGGGAAGTTTTCCTCCATAATTTTTTTTGAAGATGTTTACTGGCCAGTTAAGCTGCAAATCTTCACTCTCATCTATACCTATAATCCTTAGGTTTGGTCTTCTCATTGTGTCCTGGATTTCCTGGATGTTCTGGGTTACATGTTTTTTGCATTTTGCATTTTCTTTGACTGTTGAGTCAATGCTTTCTATGGTATCTTCAGCTCCTGAGATTCTTTCTTCCATCTCTTGTATTCTATTGTTGATGTTTGCATCTATGACTCCTGATTTCTTCCCAAGGTTTTCTAGCTCCAAAGTTGTCTACCTTTGTGATTTCTTAGTTGTTTCTACTTCCTTTTTTAGTTCCTGGATGGATTTGCTGAGGTCCTTCACTTGTTTGTTTGTATTTTCCTGTATTTCTTTAAGGTATTTTTGCATTTCCTCTTTCAGGATTTCTGCCTGTTGACCCAAGTTCTCCTGTATTTCTCTAAGTGATTTTTGTGTTTCCTCCTCATGGGCTTTCATCTGTTGGTCCATTGTCTCCTGCATTTCTTTAAGCAGTTCTCGTGCTTCCTTTGTAAGGGCATCTATCCATTGATTCATTTCTTTAAGCAATTTTTGTGCTGCCTCCCTATGGGCATCCATCTCTTGACTCATATTCTTCTGCATTTCTTTATGCATTTTTTGTGATTCCTTTGAAAGTGCATCTACCCGTTGATTCATTTTTTTAAGCGATTTTTGTGTTGTCTCCTTGTGTGCCTCCATCTGTTGATCCATGTTCTCCTGCATTTCTCTAAGCGATTTTTGTGTTTCCTTTGTAAGGGCTTCTAACCATTGATTCATGGTCTCCTGTAATTCTTTATTAGATTTATTTGTTTCCTTCTTGTGATTCTCTTATAGCATCATGAGAAGTGATTTTAAATCCAGATCTTGTCTTTCACCTGTGGTGGGGTATCCAGTACTTGCTGCTGTTGGAGTGTTGGGTTCAGATGGTGCCATATTACTTTGATTTCCGTTAGTAACGTTCCTATGTTTACCTTTTGTCATCTGGTTACCTCTGGTGTTAGTTGGTCCTGCTGTCACTGGCTGTTGGTTGGACCTCCTGTGAGCCTGCAAAACTATTTCTGGCCCCTCTGGATTACCGGGATTCCCCTGACACCGATTTCTGGGGCCTGTCATGCTCCTGAGTGACTTTGGATCCCTGATGTGCCTTGCCCCAAGTGATGTTATATTGGGGAATCCCTGCACATCCAAAGGCTCAGTGTAGTGGATTCCCGGAGCAGAGGTCGCCAAAGGGAGGCTGGTTGGCTCTTGCCCTGTGCAGGGGTGTGTGGTCTCTCCCAGGGAGGGGGAGGGGGCGTCCCTCTGCAGGGCTGAAGTCCCACAGCAGGGCTGGCACTTTGATTACTGCAGACCTGCCCAGCTCTTGGGAGCAGGGTACACACAAGCTGCCTGAGACCCAAGCGATATTATGCCTGTCTGTCTCTGAGCCTGGTGGTCCCAGCTGCCCTGGTGCTGGAGCAAAGATGGTGGAGTGCACTCTGCACTCTCTCGGTGGCACAGTTCAGCCTGTTTCCTCAGTGCTGTCTATCCAGGAACAGAGGTCACCAAAGGGAAGCTGGTAGTCTCCTGCCCAGTGCGGGGGGGGGGGGTCCCTCTGCAAGGCAGAAGTCCCACAGCAGAGCTGGCAAGCTGGTTACTGCAGATCTGCTCAGCTCTTGGAGCAGGGTACACAGAAGCTGCCTGAGACTGAAGCGATATTCCTGTCTGTCTCTGAGCCTGGCAGTCCCAACTAGCTGGACACTGGAGCCGGTCTTTTTCATAATGAAGTTCACAGTGTGAAAAGAATCATATAATATAATTTACTAATTTTCTCATTGTTCATACTGGTTATACAAATTTTTGAAAATATTGAAAAATACAGATGCTTCTGAAGTTACAATTACATTGTTTCCAGACATACCCATCAGAAATTCAAAATATTAAAGAAGTAACTTTAATATACTTAACTTATTCACACACTATAGCCTAGTATAGTGTGGTGTGTGTGTGTGTGTGTGTGTGTGTGTGTGTGTGTGTATGTGTGAGACCGTTGGGAGATAGTCTGCCTTTAATGTAATCATGATTCCTACTTACTTACAATTTATCTAATTCAGTAATTTTTTTCACACCACAATTTAATATTCTGAAATTTCTGCTCATCAATGCAGTTGGCTGAACCTTGATAAACTCCCTAGAATCAGGTGTATGACCTTCTGATAATAGGGCTAAGTGGAAGCTGTTGCTTGCTGACACTGCTCATAATCAAGAGACATTAACATAGCACCAAGTTGTAGTCTAAGCAAGCAGAAAATGTAACGTTTTAAGTATGGTTTGCAATTAGTATGTATTAATTTCACACCTAAAAACAATTGAAAATGCTAAGTCACAACACTTTAAACTGAGAAAAGTCTATAAAGTGATATATACCCAGACTTCCCCACCTGGGCCAGATAAGCAGCCTGGCACATACCTGCCTAAACACTACAGCAATGAAATCAAAGACTTTATAAAATTCAGTGAAAATGAAGACACATCCTGCCCAAACTTATGGAATACAATGAAAGCAGCATTAAGAGGAAAATTCATAGCCCTAAGTGTCTTCATAAATAAATTGGAGAGATCCCATACAAGCAACTTAACAACACATCTGAAAGCTCTAGAAAAGAAAAAAGCAAACACACTCATAGGGAGCAGAAGGCAGGAAAGAGTCAAACTATTGGCTGAAATCAATCAATTAGAAACAAGAGAATGACACAAGGAATCAACAAAACTAAGAGCTAACACAGAGAAAATCAATAAGCTCGACAAACCCTTAAGGAAGTAAAGAATATTTAGGATATAACCTACAGACTGTAAGAGGTACAACAAGCAGAAATGCCCAAGTGAGGAGGCTATAGTCCCCAGTAGGAAGGGGAAGGAAATAATCAGGAGAGGCAAAGGGAGGGAGGAAGGAACCTGACTGGGAGAGGGGAGGGGGAGGTGAAAGGGGAACAGGATCTGATACGGTAGAGGGAAGGGACAGGAGAGAAGCCAAGAAGGCCAAGGGAATGAATGAAAATAACCATCCTTGGGGAGTGTGAGGTGGAAGGACCCTCTAGAAAGTATCAGAGACCAGGGAGGTGAGACTCTCAGAACTCATTGGGGGTGACCTTAGCCAAAATGACCAACAGTGGGGAACAGGAACTAGAAGAGTCCACCTCAAGTAGATAAACAGTGCCTCAAATGGAGGGACAGGATTACTAAACCACAGTCAAAATTCCTGACCCAGAATTGTTTCTGTCTAAAAGAGCTGCATGGACAAAATGGAAAAGAGACTGAAAGAAAGGTGGTCCAATGACTGGCCTAACTTTGGATATATCTCATGGAGGCACACTAAAGCCTGATAATACTATGCTATATGATGTGCTTACAGACAGGAAGGAGCCTGTCATGGCAGTCCTCAGAAAGGCTCTACTAGCAACTGACTGAAATAGAAGCAGATACTTATATCCTTCTACTGGACTGAAGTCAGGGACCACTATGGTTGAATTTGGGGAAGAATTGAAGAAGCTGAAAGGGAGAGCGACCCCATAGGAAGAACAAAATTCTCAACTAACCCAGACCCCAGGTAACTCCTACAGATTGAGCCACCAACCAGGAGCATACATGAACAGGTCTGCAGCCCCTGGCACATGTATAGCAGAAGTCTGTCTGATCAGGCCTCAGTGTCAGAAGAGGTGCTTAATCTTCTAGAGACATGAGGCTCCAGGGAAGGAAAGTGAAGAAGTGGGATGAGGAACTGTGGAAGGGAGACAAGGGGGAGCAACAAGTAGAATGTAAAATAAATCATTAAAAAAGTAATATATACCCAAAGAGAAAATTGATCTTTTAGTACTATGAAGCTAGCCTAGCATGGTAATATATTTTATGCATTACCATTCATATATTTTATATATAGTATTTCTTATATCTAGGATTCATGGTGCCTTTAAGTGTATACAAGGCTTCTTATTCTATGTTGTTTTATTAATTGCTATTTTATGTAAAATATGTGTTTGTACTGAGGACTAGAGGTCTTAAAATTTATTGGCTGCAACATTGCTTTGTATAGCTTTGAAAATGCATAAAGTCCAATAAAATAAGAAAATTTTAAATGCTTTTTAAAACTTGTTCAATGATAATAATCTTCCCACTTCACCTTAGTGAAAACAATGTAGATTTAACATTTCATGTTTCAGATAAGGGTCTTATGTTTTGAAAATTGGCTTGGCAATGGCTTTCTGAAATGTTAATTTTTCCTAGGTATTTCATTCATTATAATATGTGTTACACATAAGATGTTAGAGGCTAAATATTAAAATATTTAGCTAAGTAATATAAATAAACTCAATTTTACAAAATATGAAGGAAGATGAGAAAGATATTTAAGTACATTTATGAGATTGTGGATATTACTTCTGGTATTACACTAATGCTGATTAGTGCCATGATGTGGCATTTCTTGGTAGCACAACTCACTGCTGCATTGTAGAGTCTGAAACCATACTGTCATCATTTCATGCTCTACAGTGAAATCCATTTGTCTTTCTTATACTTCTCTTTTACGTCTCATGTTGTAGCGTCAAGCTTTTGTTATCAGGAATGTGATAATGTTATGTTTCTACAAAACAAATTAAGATCCTTTATCATAATTAAATACTCAGAAGCTATTATTATACTAGGAAATTATACTTTTTAAAGATTGCATTTATTTATAGGAAAATAGAGTACTTTTGGTACTATGACATTTCCCACTAGAGCTTAAAATTCCAACGTGGTATTATTTTTTTGCCCTTTATGTTCTTAAATAAAAATGGAGAATTGCTACTATAAATAATGCATAGTACAGTCAATTATTTAATGTGTTCAGAACGGGATAAAAGCATTAATGGTCACGGGAACTTTGCCTTTAAACTTGTAACAACAAAGAAATTATGCATATAATGAAAGCATCCTTTTATTTGATTGATTTTGCTTAGTTTTGAGTTGTGGATTGTAAACTTATTAAGTAACTGAATGGGGCTTCAGGAAAACGTAGCAAAACTGAAAATTTTTTGGGATACTTCTTGCCAAAATTATCTCAAACAAAATGTATAAGGACTGAGTGATGCAGTTCCCTGAGTATTGAGGTATGTGTTTTTCTTTTAACCTCGATTCTGGACACAAAGCCACTGTACATTTCAATGAGTTATGAAACATCCTGAATACTGCCTAGAGCTACTTAGTTTACATTTAAGGCTATTGCAAGTTAAGATTAGCAGCAGATTTTATACACATAAAGTCTTGTAATTTTACAGAAACATAATGGCAAAATTATAGAAAAATTAATAGTTTCTCTTCTGTTATTCCTCAGAATGTAAGTATTAAAATAGAACATATTTTGATTCTATTATGTTAGCTATTTGATTTCATAAACTGGGACAGCTCAAAATATAGGTTTAGTCAAGGACTTTGTGTAAATAATTTCAATCTCTTAAGACTTACAATAAGAATTGATAAGTGGAGCTGCATGAGGTTGAAAATCTCTGCAGGAAAGAATCAGGTGAAGATGGAGTCTCCACGAAGGAAGAAAACATTGGCTTCCTATGCATTTGGCAAAAATCTAGTATCCAGACCTCAGAGCTAAACAACTTAAATTCCAACAAAGTAATCCCATCAATAATTAAGCTAATGAATTGATGACACAGTTTCAAAAGATACAATCACTATTTGCAGACGATATGATAGTATACTTAAGCAACCCAAAGAACTCCATCAGAGAACTCCTACAGCTGATAAATGACTTCAGCAAAGTGGTCGGATATAAAATCAACTCAAGCAAGTCAGTAGCCTTCCTATACTCAAAGGATAAGCAAGCTGAGAAAGAAGTAAGAGAAATGATACCCTTCACGATAGCCACAAACCATATAAAGTATCTTGGCGTGACTCTAACCAAACAAGTGAAAGATCTGTATGACAAGAACTTCAAGTCTCTGAAGAAAGAAATTGAAGAAAACCTCAGAAGATGGAAAAATCTGCCATGCTCATGGATAGGCAGGATTAATATAGTAAAAATGAGCATCTTACCAAAAGTAATGTACAGATTCAATGCAATCTCCATCAAAATCCCAACTCAATTCTTCATAGAGTTAGAAAGAGCAATTCAAAAATTCATCTGGAATAACAGAAAACCCAGAATAGCTAAAACTATTCTCAAGAGTAAAAGAACCTCTGGGGGAATCAGTATCCCGGACCTCAAGCTGTACTACAGAGCAATAGTGTTAAAAACCGCATGGTATTGGTACAGTGACAGGCATGTAAATCAATGGAACAGAATTGAAGACCCAGAAATGAATCCACACTCCTATGGTCACTTGATCTTTGACAAAGGAGCTAAAACCATCCAGTGGAAAAAAGATAGCCTTTTCAACAAATGGTGCTGGTTCAACTGGAGGTCAACATGCAGAAGAATGCAAATTGACCCATTCTTATCTCCTTGCACTAAGCTCAATTCCAAGTTGATCAAGGATCTCCACATAAAACCAGACACACTGAAACTAATAGAAAGGAAACTAGGGAAGAACCTTGAACATATGGGCACAGGGGAAAATTTCCTGAACAGAACTCCAATAGCTTATGTTCTAAGATCAAGAATAGACAAATGGGACCTCATTAAATTACAAAGTTTTTGCAAGGCAAAAGACACTGTCAAACAGACAAAGCGGCAACCAACTCACTGGGAAATGATCTTTACCAACCCTACATCCGACAGAGGGCTAATATCCAAGATATACAAAGAACTCAAGAAGTTAGACTCCAGAGAGGCAAGTAACCCTATTAAAAAATGGGGTACAGAGCTAAACAAAGAGTTCTCACCTGAAGAATATCTAATAGCCTAGAAGCACCTAAAGAGATGTTCATCATCCTTAGTCATTAGGGAAATGCAAATCAAAACAACCCTGAGATTCCATTTCACACCAGTCAGAATGGCTAAGATCAAAAACACAGGAGACCGCAGGTGTTGGCAAGGATGTGGAGAAAGAGGAACACTCCTCCACTGCTGGTGGGATTGCTAACTGGTACAACCACTCTGGAAAGCAGTCTGGCGGTTCCTCCGAAAACTGGGCATGACACTCCTGGAGGATCTGGCTATACCACTCCTGGGCATATACCCAGAGGCTTTACCTGCATGCAATAAGGACACATGCTCCACTATGTTCATAGCAGCTTTATTTATAATAGCCAGAAGCTGGAAAGAACCCAGATGTTCCTCAACGGAGGAATGGATTCAGAAGATGTGGTATATCTACACAATGGAATACTACTCTGCAATTAAAAACAATGAATTCACGAAATTCCTAAGCAAATGGTCAGAACTTGAAAATATCATCCTTAGTGAGGTAACCCAATCACAAAAGAACACACATGGTGTGCAGTCACTGATAAGGGGATATTAACCCAGAATCTTGGAATACCCTAAACACAATTCGCATATCAATAGATTTCTAAGAAGATGGAAGGTGAGACCCCTGGTCCTGGAAAGAATGGATGTAGGGGAATGCCAGGACAGAGAAACGAGAGGGGGTTGAATGGAGAAAAGAGGGAAGGAAGGGGGCTTATGGGACTTTCGGAGAGGGAGGAAACGGGAAAGGGGAAATGATTTGGAATGTAAATAAAAAAAAAACTTAGAAAAAATTCTGATGAGGAAGTGGGGCAGGGAACAACCCTTACACAATAGGGTGGGAATATAATTAGGTAATTGGCTACAGAAATAAGATCTAAGCTTTCTTAAAACCTAAAACTAGAACTCTAATAGGACCCTACTCTACCACTTCTAAACCCCAAGGACAGAATCAGTCTGGCCATCTTTCATTAGATCAATGAATAAGATGAGGTAATAGTTCACAATGGAGTTTTCCTGAAGTATAAAATCAATTGAAAATATACTAGAAGATGGGTACAATAGAATTCCTCAAACTGAACAAAATAAGATAAGCTAAGAAAGACAAATATTGTTTATATCAGTAAAAAAGGAACAGGATTCAGAATGATAAAAAACATAGGTGTGTGAATTTGTGTGTTTGTGTGTGTGTGTGTGTGTGTGTGTGTGTGTGTGTGTTTTATGTAGGGATCAAAACTACAATCCCCACACATGTCAATTAGTTGGATCTTAAAATGTGCCATATAGCTAAGATATTCAAGTTTCTAACTTAAATAAATGTTTATATTTTTAAAAGATACAAATTAAGTCAATAAACATTTATATTTAAAAATTTCATATATTCATAATCTGAGCCTGTTTTTATTCATAAGACATATAGATGTGAGATTTCTAGTACATCGGCAGAATTAGTAAAAGAACAAAAAATACCCTACTTTATGTAAAGATGAAACTGTGTTTTGAGATTCTAATTAAACATAAATTAAAGAATTAGACTCTAATTTTTAAGTTAGAAATTCCATGACCCAGACTTGCCTATTGGATCGTATATCATATTACAGGGCAGTACTTCAGAGACAAGAAAAAAAAAAACAGAATACAAGTTTGAAAATATAAATGGCAACTCATTTTCAAATACTTACTCTGAAAATGATGTAAAGGAATCATGTCACAGAAAAAAAATCAACCATTAACAATATCCAGTAAAAAGAAACATTTGCTATTCCCATTAAAAGCCACCCTGCAGAAGATTTAAGCCAAAAGCTGTCAGTCACTTCTTCTGGGATTCTATGGGTCACCTAGTAAAATGTACTTTCTTTCCTTACTTCATCTTTAAACTGTCTGTTTATGTGAAGATAGGAAAGAGAGAGAGAGAGAGAGAGAGAGAGAGAGAGAGAGAGAGAGAGAGAGAGAGACAGAGACAGAGACAGAGACAGATAGAGACAGAGACAGAGACAGATAGAGACATACAGAGAGACAGAAACATACACACAGAGACAAGGATTGATGGATAGAGATTGTTGTTGAAAGAATGTTCTTTGTGTATTATTTCCATATTTGAATTTTAACATGACCCTTATGCTATTTCACAACATCAACAAAAATATTCACAATATTCAATACACACTCCCTTGCAGATTGCTCAGAAAGCAAAATAAAAATGACCCACTGGGCTGGTGATAGTAAGCAGCAGGCCTGTGAATTTTTTTCCTGTGAGATGGATGCAGGACACTAAAAGATAACACCATTATCCCTACTCTTCTTCATAACACACAAAGTCCAATCATCCCACCCCTCACTCCCCAAGCAAATGAGACTGCATATGACACTTACACATGCAGAAATGACTGATAGAATATGCACCAGCTAAAAAGGGTACAGAAAAGTGGATGATGACGCAGAGTTTGTTTCTGCTGAAGTTTAATATTGTGCCTTGTGTACTTGCTCTGCACATTCCTCCGTGCTCTAGGAACAGAAGAAACAAGCAGAGTTGGGTTTGTTCACTGCACAAATGCAAGTGAGAGAGACATGCAACAGAGTTGAGAATCAAGACAGAGTGTAGACCCGAACACAGTCCACATGAAAAGGCAAGGCACACAGCAGACACGGTTAACATGAAAGGAAACAGTCAAGATGTCAGGAACTCTGAAAATAAAGTTTAGAATGCAGAACTTGAAACCAGATTTGTTTAGAAGGGAATCTGAAAAATCATTCTAAAGGTCTTCACAATTAGTTATAAGGGTTTCAAAAATTGAGAAGAATTAGCCACTTTAGAATCACAGGTGTTCAAACCATAAAATATGATGACATGGTTTCAATAGGTCATCGACATGAATAATAAAATTGTTCATGCCACAGAAAGTCTGAGCTGGCTATTGAAGAGAGGTAAGGAGAGTACCAGTTCTGCAGTGAGAACAGTCTACTGCTATTCAAGTGCAGACTCAAGAATATGAGAAGGCAGTATACCTTAGAGAAGCCTAAAGGAGGCAAATATGACCATTGTTTAAAAAGCGATTATTGATTAAACTAAGAACACTGATCTCTTCCCTTGACCTCAAGATAGATCTAGGTGAGCAAGTCCTTAAGAGTCAGCACAGACAGATTTCCCTTTTCCTTTTTCCCTGTTCTAAATACATTGGGTACCTACTTAAAACCATTTCCTCTGATAGCATACATCAATTCAATATTCAACAAATGAGCACTATCTTTTTTCCTAAAGCCTCAAGGTCAAGTCTCAATGAATGTCAAAGGTCTTGTTTTTACCCTAATAAGTGTATGCAAATATAAGATGTAAAAAGTGGAAGAACAGAAGCAAGATTGAAAAGGGATATGGTATTTTTATTTTAAATTCAGGAGGAAAGAAAGTCAGCTTCTCCAATATATTCAAAACAAGTAAAAAATAAAATAACACTATTTATCTAAGAATTTCTAGGTAAAACAATTTCTCATATGTTTGTAAAAAAAAGTAAAGTCAGGGAAAACTGCAAGTTTTATAAAGGATAATCAATATAGCCATAAAATAATATTTTATATAAACTCTAAATTTACATTTAAATTAAATTCATGGTTGTTTTGCCCAAAATTATTGTTTGGCTAAGAAAATATGTCCCAACTATGGAAAAACTGGCTGAAATATTAAAAGAATAATATATATGTCATAGCCAAATATTCATATTTTTCCTTGTCAAAATTATGAGCAAAAATCAAAAAGAATTGCTAGTAAAGTAATGATATTACAGCAAGAATGTAGTCATAACACTCTTGTAAGTCACTGACATACTTTATGGAACTAAAAATTTTAAAACTTGAAAGAGAAGTGTCCTAGGAGCAATGGGTTGTCAATGAATCTATATATCAATAACAACACAAGCAATAAAAAGAGATAATCACAACAAGAGATTCGTCACCTTTTAAAATACCTTTCATGTTCCCTTTATATGTTAATTCAATATGTGAGCAAATTAAAAAATTCCAAATTTGAATAGTAAGTTAATATTTGAAGATTTTTCTTGATAGGTATATTGTATTGTGACTGTACTCCTAGTGTCCTCCAAGATTTGGGTGCAGGAGGGTCTTGATTTTAAAATTAGCCTGGAATGTACAGAAAACACAAGGCCAATCTCAGTTAAAATCCAAAGGAGTCAATCTCCCTCAGAAAATAATTATCATACGAAGTCAACAGAAATATTATAATTAGATGGAATGGTGGTTTGTAGTATTAATCATGGTAAGAAAAATTTGGAGATTAATGTACTAATTAAAAGTACAAAATGTAGCTTATTTATGTCTATTGTATACTGCATACCAAGCTGACCTTATGATTTCATTTTGTATGTTGTTTGGAAGTATTTTAATATATGGGAAAATGTTTATAATTTTTTTTCGTATTATGAGAGACCGTGGTGAATAGCCTCTCTAGGCTCAAATGTTTGAACAATTTGGGAAGTATAAGGAGGTCTAATCTTGTTGGAGGAGTTATGTCTCTGAGACCTGCTTTGAGGGTTCCAAAAACTGACACCATTCCCAATTAGCACTCCTCTGCCTCCAGCTTGAGAATTAAGATGTACGCACTCTCTGTAATGAAGCTGTTCTTTGATAAGGTGTTAGACTGCCCATATCTGTGAGTATAAACACAAATATTTAAAATATAGTTAAAGATTAAGCTGGTTTAATAAACTGACATTTATAGGCTGTCCTTCAAGATCTGTGACTCTACTAGCCCTATGTAACTAGATAGATCTAAAGCTATACCCATAAAGTCTCATGTATAGAAATTTTAATCTAACAACATGACTGCTCTGGCAATGAATCACTTCCAAAGGCGATCTAGGTTTATATGACTGGACAGAATAAAGACTCATTCTGGATCATAATATGATCTATCTGGAATATAGTCACACATTTAGTATATCCCATCAATGCCTAACAGTCTAGGTAAGGTTAGTTTGTAGGAGGAAGCAGCCATGTTTGGAAGTGAAGTCTAATTTTGCATCAGACAAAGCAAGAAATAGGCAGAAGATTTGAAAGAATGCTCAAGAGATAGGATATGCCCAGCTCATATTTATATGAGAATACAACAGGAAAGAGAGGCTACTTCAGAGCAGCACAGAGTGAATTGAGGTGGAGGGAGGGCAATTTAGTGAGTATAGTTCTGTTGAGTTCAGGCAACACTGCGAAGTTCAATTGAGTTCAGTTCAATGCCAGTTCAGTGTAGTGTAGCTGAGTGTTGTTACTTCAGTTCAGTTCTTGCAGTTCCATTCAGTTCTTTTCAGTTTTGTTCTGTTTGTGAAGTCAGTACTGTCAGTGCAGTTCAGATTGTGGAGTTCAGAGACAGTTTTTCCAAGCAGAGCAATTCAGTGAGGAACAGGGAATAGACAGTTCAAATCAGTCAGCTTGGAGTGGAGTTTGAGTCAGAACATCTGAGTTGAACCAGCTAGCGAGAGTTCAGAGAAAATTAAAAAGTGTGAGCTTATTCAGCAGTAAGCCTCTGAGACGACAATTACATATGGCAAATAAAAGTTGCTTTTATCATCTCACCAACCTGACTGCCTAAACATAAGCTGAACTGGAGCAAAAGTAAAGAAGCAAGTCTCCATGAATAAAGGAAAATTAAATAACTCCTGCATTGTATCAGAAAATCATGGATTAAAGCTGAATATCAATAAAAACAGAAACAAGAGAAATGGTATAAACTCACAGAATCTGGACTACTCCAATACTGAATAAAAAATTGGTTGACAGATATAAAGAAATACATTAAAAATTATCTGGAATTCAATGAAAATTAATAAACAACATACCCATAGTTAATGAGACACAATGAAAGTAGTGCTGAAAAGAAAGTTAAATGCACTGAGTGCTTACC
Organism: Tokudaia tokunoshimensis; assembly: GCA_036184795.1. Lineage (NCBI taxonomy): Eukaryota > Metazoa > Chordata > Mammalia > Rodentia > Muridae > Tokudaia > Tokudaia tokunoshimensis. The sequence goes on from BTHU01000016.1 coordinate 19,976,228, forward strand.
TAAAGAAAAATCAAGAGATCTCACAGGAACAAATTAACAGCACCCTTCAAAGCTCTAGGCAAAAAGGAACTAAGAACAGCCAAGAGGAGCAGACATCAAGAACTTAACAAATTGAGGGTTAAAATTAATAAAATAGAAACAAGGAGAACAACACAGAGAATCAAAAAGACAGAGATGATTCTTTGACCAAATCAAAAAAGCAAAACCTTATCTAAACCAAGTAAAAGAAAGAGAAAAATATTAAAATTAAACTAATAGCAAGTAAAAAGTGGGACATAACAACACACATCAGAGAAATCCAAAGAATCATTATGTCTTACTCTAAAAGCCTCTACTCCACAAAATTGCAAAATCTAAAAGAAATGGATTTTCTCAATATGTACCACTACCAAAGTTAAATTATGAGCAAATAGATAATTTAAATAAACCTATAAACCCTAGTAAACTGAAGTAATCATTAAAAGTTTTCCAAACAAATTAGTCCAGGGCCAAATGAATTCACTAAAGAATTCTACCAGACTTTCAAAGAAGATTTTTTGCCAAAACAGTTCAAATTATCCCACAAAAGAAAAACAGAAGGACCATGGACTAATTCATTCTATGAGTCCACAATTACATTGATATCTAAACCACATAAAGGCTCACAAAATAGACAATTAGAGGCCAATTTTTCTTGAGCACATAGATTGAAAAAAATACTCAATAAAATACTTCCAAACCAAATCCAAAAATGCATTAAAAAAATCATTCACCAAGCTCCAGTCGGTTCCCTCCTAGAGATTTAAATGTAGTTGACCATGTATATAAACTGAAAAATAAAACACATGATTATCTCTTCAGATGCCAAAAGTCTTTGACAACTCCAATACCTTTTTATGATTAAAGTCTTGGAAATAATATGGGTACAAGCAGCATATTATTTTAAATATAAGAAAGCTTATGGCCAATATCAAATTAAAAGGATAAACCGAAAGCAGCTCCACTAAAATTGAGAACAAAACAAGGGTTTTGGTTTTTTTTGTTTTTTGTTTTTTTTTTTTTTTTACATATCTATTCAATATAGTATTTGAAGTTTTGTCTATACCAATAACACAACTGAAGAAGATCAGGGGAATATATTTTGGAAAGGAAGAAGTCAAATATCATTATATATAATATGTAATATAATATTAAAAATTTTGGTAAGATCTAAACAGAGAATTCTCTATAGAGAATCACAAATGGCCAAAAACGTTTCAAAACATTCAGTGTCCTTAGTCATCAGGGAAATGCAGGTCAAAGATCCTTTGAAATTCCATCTTAAACCTGCTGGAATGACTGAAATCATTAACAAAAGTTATACATTATGCTGGTGGGGGTTTGCAGCAAGAGAAACTCTTCTCCATCGCTGTAAGAAGTTCAAATTTGTACACACACTATGAAAATTAACATGATAATTCCTCAGAAAATTGGGAATTGATTCTCCTTAATACCACTTTTGAGCATATACCCAAAAGATATTCTACACTAACACAAGGACACTTACTCAGCAATGTTCATTGCGGCTTTATATAAAATAGCCAGAAACTGAAATGTCCCACAACTGAAGAATGGATAAAGATTTGATACATTTATACAGAGTAGTGTCACTTGGTGGTTAAATAAAAATGTCATCTTGAAATGCTCAGGAAAATAGATACAACTAGAAATAATCATCCTGGGTGAGATAACCCAAACCACAAAGACAAATGTAGTATGTATACACTTACACGTGTATTTTAGCTCTAAAGAAAGGACAATCAAGTTGTAATCCACAGATCTAGACAGATTAGGTAGAAAGTAGAACTATGTTGTAGGGAGTGGGGCTTGGTTATCCTGGAAAGGAGAAACAGAATAGAGTCTATAGGTGAGCTGGTGGGCAGGTGGAGATAAGATTAGGAGAAAACAAGTGAGGGGTGTGAGGGAGCTTGGCACGAGACAGCTGGGACTGTGCAGAATTTGGGGGTGATATGGAAATCTAGTACAGGAGAAACTTCCCCGAATCTATGAAGATGAGACAGTTAAAGATTTCTAGTAATGAACAATATTGAGTCAGAACTTAGACACCTTTTGTAGCCAGAAAAGGCACAAGTGGTGGGACGGGGTAACATTTGGTTCAGTTGTTAGCCACGGAGGTGAGGCTAGGGCAGAAGATCCCTCTCTGAAAACTGACAGGAGGGCCCCATGGCTGAGGACACCTTCAACATGGCTCATTCATCTTTCCAATTTTATTCTATTCTTTTTGGTAGAAAAAGGTACTGTGCAGGCTATGGAAAGAGAAATCTTTACACCAACTCAGCCAATAACCCTCCACTTATAACCTGTCCTGCCTACAAAATATGCTGGCATAGAACTTGTAGGTGTGGCTAACCAATGTTTGGTTTAAGTTGAGGCAGAGAGAGAGAGAGAGAGAGAGAGAGAGAGAGAGAGAGAGAGAGAGAGAGAGAGAGAGAGAGAGAGAGAATTTCCTATGTTGTCTAGATGGCCAGGAAATGGAGACTGGATATTCCAAATACTAGGCTAGAACCAAACACAAGTTGTAAGAGGAAAATCACTGAAATGATTTCTAATGATAATCGGCTATTCTCATAGATTGATGCTTTGTCCAGTCATCATCAGAATGGCTTTCTCCCGCAGCAGATGGGAGGTGCATACAGTCTCACAACCAGTCATTGCCCAGAAAGACCAACCAGTACCCCCAGAGCTCCTAGGGACTAAACCACCAACTAAAAAGTACACATGGAGGGATCCATGGCTCCAGCCACATATGCGGCAGAGAATGACCTTGTTGGACATCAATGAGAGGAGAGTCCCTTGGTCCTGTGAAAGCTCAACGCCCCAGTGTAGGGTAATGACAGGATAGGGAAGTGGGAGTGGATGGGTTAGTGAACAGGGGGAGCGGGGATAGGACTGGGGGTTTTTGGTGGGGAAATGAAGAAAGGGGTTAGCATCTGAAATGTAAATAAAGAACATGGCCCACCAAATCAAGTAAGTAGGACACAAATGGGTTTATAGACACTGGAGCAGCAAGCATGTGGCCTGCATGAGTCCCTACCAGGTCCTCTGGATGTATGTGTGGCTGTTACCTTGGTGTACTTGTGAGAATCCTAACATTGTGAGCTGTAGTATCTTTGACTCTTTTGCCTGCTCTTGGGACTCATTTCTTCTTATCAGGTTGCCTTGTTCATCCTTGATATGAGGCTGTTTGGATCGTCCTCCCTTGGAGGCCTGCTGACCTGAAGAGAAAAAGGAAGTGGAGTTGATCTCGGATAGAAAACAAGGTAAGGTAAACTAGGAGGAATGCAGGGATCGGAAACTGCGGCTGGGATGGATTATATGAAACAATAATCTATTTTAAGTAAAAAATTTAAAAAATTAAAATAAAAACGTTTTTAAAAAGTAGAACAGTGAAATTAGTGTACTGAGTGGCTTCCATAAATACAGATATATTCAGAATTGAAAAAAAAAACTTGCTCCTTCCATTAATAATAATTCATATAAAATATTCTAACTTTTTAATTTCCTTTTCATTTTTAACTGACAAGTAGTTTCAATGGTAAACTACATTTCTAAAGTTAGTTTAATATTTTCACCTATGTGTATGTGAGTTCCTGCAAAGGCCACTAGAGGATGATAAATGCCTGGATCTGTGGTTGCATGTTGCTAAGAGCCACCTGATGTGAATGCTGGGAACTAATCTTGGATGCTATCCAAAAATCTGCAAACACTCTTAACCTCTGAACCATATCTAACACTATAAAATATTTTCAATTAATCAAAAAGCACATTGAATCCAAATAAGCTAAACGGTGATTAAAAGGCTTTCATTTCCAGTCTAGCTTATAAATTCAGCTGTATGCCATTAAAATATAATACACGTAACAATGCAAAACTTTATAAAGTGAAGGTTTGAAATCTCATATCATAATAACTAATCAAGCTAATTCTAAAGTATTTTACTAATACTGGAAAAGCAATTCTTTAAGGTAAGAACATTACCAAAAATAAGGAAAATATTTCCATGAAGATCAATGTAAAAAGTATTAACATACTCTAAGATATTTTAATGTGAAAATGAACATCAAAAGCTCCACCATAAGCAAAGATACTCTATCAAAATAACACAAGACTATTTCAGCATGTAAAAATTAAATAAGTTACTATAAATAAAAAACAATATTTATTTTCAAAAGTCGTGTACATAATTGAAAAGTATTTGAAATAATTTATCATTCATCTCTTTAGAAAGCTTGCTTGCTAGGAATAAAATGATTTTTCTTGGCTCAATAAAGAACATTAATAGAAATATAGAGCTAATGTAGGTTAAACTATAAAATGAAAGTATATACTTTTCAATCTTAGGCAACAAAAAAGAATATCAATTCTCATTATTTAAATTCAATATTGACATAAATACAGAACACATAGCAATAATAAAACATCGATCCCTTTACATTCAAAATGAAAATATAGAACAGAGAGCCTTAGTTTCTGAAAAAGTATTATTTCCTTATAAATATTTTTAAAGCAGAAAATAATTAAAATTATAAAATGAGTGTGAAAGTCATAAATACAAATATATAGAAAGAGGGAGAAAATAAAAACAAACAAACAAACAAAAACAAAAACCCCTTCAATGAGACCAGGATAGCCTTTATAAACAAGGAGACCAGGATAGCCTATATAAACAAAGAAACCAGGATAGCCTATGTGAATATCTAACAAAAAACATAAAGCTTAGTATAGTATAAATAATTTTACTGATAAAATTTATGAACATTTTACTGGGTTGATGTTTCAACTGTTAGGAGACCTTTCTGGGAAAGAACAGAGATTTGAATTTGGTCTCCAAGTACCCATGTATACACAGGAAAGACCTAATTTAACTGTATGTACAGTTATTGGTAGCAGGACAGCAGAGGCTGGCCATCCAGACTGTCTGGATGAAATCAGCAATTAGAACAGTAGAATCCAGATTCTTGAGAGAGCATGTCTCAAAAGAATCAAATAAAAGCACACAGGAAGGCAGACACTTGGTGTTCTCTACTGAACTCTGGGAATATTCATGGGCCAGCACATCTCCACACACATACACACACACACACACACACACACACACACACACACACACACACACACACAGACACACGTGAACCACTAGCCCACACACCTCACAAGACAAGGCTCAGTTCTTTCAGTGGGGATACTGACAAATGACTGTTGCTGTTGGGATATTTTCCTTTTTTTAAGATTCAACTGCTGCTAGGATTCCTATTCTCCAGTGAATTACTGTACATACATGCACACCTGTAAAAAGAAGGTGGAGGAGGAGTAGAATGAGGAGGAGGAGAAAGGAAAAAGAAAAAAGAAAAAGGAAAAGAAAAAGAGGTGAGGTTTGGAGGGGGAAGGTTGGGAAGGAGTTGGAACAGGAATTGATGGTAGAGATGGTAATATTTCATTGTACACCTTTATAAAATTAGCAATAATATTGTAAATATTAAAACAAAACAAGTACCATAGTTGACAATTTAAATAAGCATATAGGTATATTGTTTATGAGACATTTAGTAATAGTACCACATACCAGTTACTTGAAAATATCATCCTTAGTGAGGTAACCCAATCACAAAAGAACACACATGGTATGCAGTCACTGATAAGGGGATATTAACCCAGAATCTCGGAATACCCTAGACACAATTCACATATCAATAGATTTCCAAGAAATGGAAGGAGAGACCCCTGGTCCTGGAAAGACTGGATGTTGGGGAACGCCAGGACAGAGAAGCGAGAGGGAGTTGAATGGGGAAAAGAAGGAGGGAAGGGGTCTTATGGGACTTTTGGGGAGGGAGGAAATGGGAAAGGGGAAATGATTTTGAATGTAAATAAAAAAAAAACTTAGAAAATAAAAAAAAAAGAGACCATCAAAATGTGACTTATGTGGAAATAAGGAAGAAGTTGAACAAACCCAAAATGAAAATAAAGTTAAAAATCTGGGCCTAGTCATTCATTTCTGCAATCACAGATTTGGATGTTTGAAGAAGAAACTGAGTTCTAGGGTAGGTTGAGACAAATTCAAAGACCAAAATGTACAACCTAGAATATAAAGTAAAACTGGGAAAATGAAAATATCTGATTTATTACACATAATAAATATGTTCTAATCATAACCTTGTTGTACTGTGTTAGTCTTCTGTCATAAGACTTTTCTTTGGAAGACATAACACATGCCTACTTGTCTAATGGGGAAGCCACAAGAGACCAAAGGACAGATGACACTGAAGTCCAACATGGTGAAGCACTGTGTTTTACTGAGATGAGTTCTAGGAATTTGGATGAGGTGTTACATATGAGAGCAGAAATAATGAAAGAAAAATCCTGAATCACCAAAGCACACTATCCAATAGGTAGCATCTCACAAAATCTGGGAATTTGAAGCACACTTCTGTCTGCCAGCAACTCAACATATTGGAGTCTTCTTTCCAAGTGATGTAGTTGGTCTAAATCTTCACCATACAGATTCGTATTCCTAGCAGCTGGTGTGGTCTAAAAATCTTCACCAACCCTTAGTTTATTCGAGAATGGTTCTCATCAGTCTTTATTGTTTACATTTAAGAGAGAGGAGTCTAGTTAATCTGGTAAATTTCAAGGAGTTCCTGAGGCTATTTTGGCTTGTTTACCTTCTGGCTTATGGAGCTTCCCTGGTGGATGGGATGCTTCAATCTCAAAGGAAACTGCTACATAACAGGTAGACACAAATGAGTAAAAAATGCAAATTAATGTCTAAAAAATACAATGGATTTTTAGAATTGATTTGAAAATTTGCAAAGGCTATTGATTGTGAAAGAACATTGAGTTCAAGGGAAGAAGAGTCTAAAGCTTATGAACCAACATCCCACAAAGACTTGCTCAACTATGTTCATAGCAGCTTTATTCCTAAGAGCCAGAGGCTGGAAACAACCTAGATGTCCCTCAACTGAAGGATGGACAAAGAAAATACAGTACATGCACACAATGGAATAGCATTCAGCTATTAAAAACTAAGAGATCATGAATTTTGTAGGCAAATGAATGGAACTTTAGAATATTATCCTGAGTGAGGTAACTCACTCCAAAAAGGACATGCATGGTGTACTGGTTGGTTTTGTGTGTCAACTTGACACAAGCTAGAGTTGCCACAGAGAAAGGAGCCTCCATTGAGTAAATGTCTCCATGAGATACAGCTGTAAGACATTTTCTAAATTAGTGATCAAGAGGCAGGAGGAGGGACCAGCCTGTTTTTGGTGGTGCCATCCCTGAGCTGGTAGCCCTGGGTTCTATAAGAAAGCAAGCTGCCAAGCAGGGGAAGCAAGTCAGTAAGCAGCACACTCCATGACCTCTGTTTCAGCTCCTGCTTCCAAGTTCCTGCCCTATGTGAGTTTCTGTCCTGACTTCCTTTAGTGATGAACAGCAATGTGGAAGATAAAATGAATAAATCTTTTCCTCCCCATCTTGCTTCTGGTGTTTTGTGCAGGAATATAAACCTTGACTAGGACACAAGGTGTGTGCTCACTTATAAGCGATATTAGTCATAAAATGTGTACCATACTCCACTCCACAGATCCAAAGAAGCTCAGGAAGCTTGAATCTCACTTAGAAGGGGGAAGGAAAATATCTTAAGAAGCAGATGGAAGAAGGGAATTGAGAGGTAGGGGAGATAGGAAAGACAAAGGGGGATCAGGTGCATGGAATGACAGGAGAGATGGCTAGTTGGTCAGAAAAATGAATTGAAATCTGCAACTTTCAAGGGTGAGGAAATGGGGAGCATCTCCAGGACAAGATAGAAACCTGGCATAAAGAAGGCACCCAAAAATCAAATAGGGTGACTGACCTTAGCTGTTTCTCACTATTTTGGGGATATGGAACCTGTAGTCAGACAGTAACCCCAGAGGAGTGATAGAGACAGCAATCCACCCAGACAACTTTTGTTTTATTTTTATTTTCTATATTCATTATTTACTTTCCAAATGCTTTCCCCTTTCCAGGTTCCCCCCTCCCTGAAAGTCCCATAAGCCCTCTTCCCTCCCCCTGTTCCCCATTTGCCTAAGAATTTCATGAATTGATTGTTTTTAATTGCTGAGTAGTATTTCATTGTGTAAATATACATGGAAAATATCTCTGATAAAATTGAAGAAATATATAGAAAAACATGTTAAGATTAACTATTTCATGGAAAAATTATACAGATAAAATGGTAGGCATAACAATATTCCTAAGTTGATTGAAAGTGGAATTATAAACATTTTCTGATAAAATTGAAAATCTACAAGGAAAATATTTCTGAAAAAATTGAAGAAATTTATGCAGATAAATTGGTAGGAATAAAAGTATTCCTAAGTTGATTGAATGTAGAATTATTTATTATTTTCTGATAAAATTGAAGATTTACATGAAAAATATTTCTGATAAAATTGAAAAAAATATATGGAAAAACATTAAAATTGAAGATTATCATGGAAAATTATACAGATAAAATGGTAGGCATAAAAATATTTCTAAGTTGATTGAAAGTGAAATTATAAATATTTTCTGATAAAATTGAAGATTTACATGGAAAATATCTCTGATAAAATTGAAGAAATATATAAAAAACACATTAAGATTGAGTATTTCATGGAAAAATTATACAGATAAAATGGTAGGCATAAAAATATTCCTAAGCTTTTTGAAAGTGGAATTATAAACATTTTCTGATAAAATTGAAGATCTACAAGGAAAATATTCCTGAAAAAATTCAAGAAATATATAGAAAAACATGTTAAAACTATTACATGGAAAATTATACAGATAAAATGGAGGGTATAAAAATGTTCCTAAGTTGATTGAAAGTAAAATTATAGACATTGTCTGATAAAACTGAAGATCCACATGGAAAATACTTCTGACAAAACTGAAGAAAAATACAGAAAAATGTTAAAATTGAAGATTATCATGGACAATTATATCAACAAAATGGAAGGCACAAAAACATTCTTAAATTGATTGAAAGTGAAACTACAAACACCTCCCCCCTCCCTGACAAAACCAAAGATCTACATGGAAAACACCTCCGGCAAAATTGAAGAAATACACAGAAAGAATGCTAAAATTAAAGATTATCATGAAAAATAATATAGTCAAAATGGTAGACACAAAAAAAATTACTAAATTGAAAGAGGAGTCACAAACATTTTCTGATAAAATCAAAGATCCACATGCAAAACGTGTTAGACTATGATTTTTGTTGGGGAATTGAGTCTATTGACGTTATAAGATATTAAGGAATAGTGATTGTTGCTTCCTATTATTTTTGATTCACTTTTAACCCATTTATTCTGTCTACAAGTAATGCAGACATGGGGGATAGAGGAGAGACTGAGGGAATAGTCTACCAATAATCAGCACAACTTGAAATCCATCCAATGGGCAATCCCTAACACAATGATACTCTACTATGCTTGCAGACAGATGCATGATGTCCTCTGAGAGGGTCCACCCAGGAGATGACTCAGACAGTTACAGATACCCATAATGGAAGAAGTTTGAGGACTCTTATGGAAGAAGATAAAGACAAAGAAGATGATGAAGAAGAAGAATTATATTATTGTGGGCCCTGAAAGGGATAGGAACTCAACAGAAAAAATAACATAGTCAACCAACCTGGACACTTGGGGCTTTCAGAGTGTGATCCTCCAACCAAAAAATAAAAAAAAAACAAAAAAAAAAACAACAAAACAAAAAACAAAAACACATGAGCTGGAACTAGGCTTCTCTGCACATATGTAAAGGATATGCAGCTTGGGCTTCCTGTGGGTCATGAACACCTGGAATGAGGGCTATCTCAAAAGCCGTTGCCTGCATGTGGGATATGTTTTTCCATCTTGGCTTCCTTGTCTGTCCTCAGTGGGAGAGGAAGCACCTAGCCTGGCAGAGACTTGAAGTGCCAGGGTGGCAGGGTGGTAGGATACTACACCTACTCAGAAATGAAAGGGAAGGGTGGGATGTTGGAAAGATTTTGGGTGGGGGTGAGCAGGAGAGGGAGAGTTAGCAGAATGTAAAGTGAATAATTAATAAAATAAAGTTTAAAGAAAAATACTTTAAAGGTTCTTGCAAATACACAGAAAGACACACAGACCCACAGACACAGATACATACATACACACAGATACACACACACACACACACACACACCACTGTACCTAACACACAGAAAACATACATCACTATTCATATAACACCACTGTATGCCACACACACACACACACTATCAAATACCTACAATATAATATAAAAAACCACAAAGATACATAGAAGAAAATAAAATTAGAGTTAACATGCTATATAAAATGAATTTGTGTAGATAATAGAAAGAAATTTAAGTTGTAATTTATAAAATTTTATAAGAATATAAATTATATTATATTTATATTATATAAATTATATTATAATTTATAAGAATATATTTTATAAGAAATTTTGTGTCTGTGGTATAAGAAGTGAAATTTTAAAATACAGTACCAGATGCTTCATCCACAAAGAGGAATTGAAAAGCTTTATAAAATTGGAATATTTTCATCTCCAAGACTCCCACTAAGAGAATAAGGAAGTCCATACAACAAGGGATGAATACAAAATCGTTCTTACAGACATTGTTCAATAAAAATATAACATGGAAGGAATTCAATGAGGCGTATATATCCACATAAGCATAATCTTACTTAATCTAAAAATGAATACAGAATGCATACAATATAAATGTCACTTATGTAAAATTCTGCACATTTCACACTATTTTATAATGGCAGAAATCTATTTCTGTTGAGGAATGACAGGAGAGAGTGGGACAGTTAAAATAGACTTAGTAGAAATTTTGGGGTTCATAGGCAGCTTATATTCTCCTTTACTTACTTTAATAATTTACTGGGTTCATATGAGTGCCAAAGCTCACTGAACACGCACATTAGTACAACCGCTTGTCACTTATAGCATAATTAATATTTAAAGCCCCAAATGTCAGAACCAAAGTCATGAAAGGATATATACTAGTCTGCAAGTAAAAATGATTTGGGGGAATAAATTAAAATAAGAATAATATGTAACTGTTGTATTACATGGTCAATTGATAGTATCAAGTTCAAAATTTTGACAACTGTAATGTTCCATTGGTTGTTTGTACCTTTGCCTGAGTTCAGCCATCTCAAGGTCAATTTCCCCATCTTGTTGTCAGTGTCAAAATGACTTCATGTTTCCAGTCCCAGGAACTAACTCCTATCCTGTTATTCCATGTTTTTGTTTGTCTGTTAACAAGTAAAGAATATAAATTAAAAAGCTGTTGTTACCTAAAGTAAGGTACACAAGTCATAATGTATATAGCTGATTGCCTGCCATGACCTAATTCAGCTTGCCCACACCATTGTTCCCTTATCATTTTGAGTTTTGGGCTCAATAACCAGGATGGAGCTTTACCACAAAGGCTCTGTGTCAGGGGTCTTGAGAAAAGGTGACCTGAATAAGTTCACTAGCGTTTACTCCCATCCTCTTACAAGCCACCCCAAGTTGAGGCCGACAGAACCACAGTGGAAACTCCTTTACTCAATCCTTTGTGTCAAGATATGATTGGGCAATGCTATGGTTTACCTGGTTCCCCTCACTTTGTGGTCTCCTTCTTTAAATATGACATACAATTTCACTTCAGGGATGCAGTCCAGATCACCGCACTCAAAGAGTAAAGCTTCATTTTAAGCCTCTGTCTTTAAAGTGAGTTTTCTCAACTTCTCCTTGAACCCAATAGATAGTCATCAAAATTTATATATTGCTTGTCTAAATTGCTTCATTATCTCTTTTCTAGAATTTGACATTGCATAACCACATTCGAAATGATCATTTTGAAATGTTGTTTAAACACAAATATAGTTAAAAGGGAATAAATTTAATATTTATATAAATATAGAAAAACATTTCTTTTTCTCATATCATGTATAAATATAAGTGGCAAATGTTCATACAGTATAGAATAAGAACTTCCTGAAATCTGTTCTCATAGTCATTATCACTAACAAAGAAAAGGATGTGTACGAGCAAAGATGATTCAACTGAATAAAATGAGATTATTTTGAATGATATGAAAATTCAAAGGAAACAGAGCTCTATTTTGGATGAAACATTCAGAGATGGATAACCAAAGGAGCATGCATTCAGTTCAGTTCACTGTTATGATTCATATTAGTTAATGGGGGATGTGGGAATAGAATGCCACTGTGCTTCCTGGGAACCAATATAATCATTCATAGCCTTGGGTTAAATCATGGCTTCCCTTTACTACTTAATAAAACATGAATGCCATTTGAAAGAGTAAAAATAATTATTTCGGATTGCATAGAGAACTGTTAAATCTACTAAGAAAGACAGAAACAAGTAGTTCAGCATAAAATTAAAACTGTAACAAGATGTTGCACTAGTTTTAGTTTTCTTTTTTATTTTATTGTGTGACACTAAGAAAATATAAGGCACAGAACTAGAAAGCCTCTTTCTAGTCTCCTCTTTCCAGTTAACAGTAGTGAATGCAGAGAGACATACACACTCAAGGTATTGAGAATCATTGATGGCTAAGTATTCTTTCTTCCGTATTCCATCCAAAGAATAAGAACACTTCAGAAGACAGAGTAGAAATAATATAAATTTTGAAACAGAAAGGAAGGCACTGTAAAAATATAATCTCTTTGGCAGATAGAACCACTGAAATCATAAACTGAAACCAGCTGTGTATATCTGTATTAGGTCTACATAGAAATGGACCTGCCAACATCCAGGCATGGATGAAAAAAGGTCCAAGAGGCCTCATTCTCATGTTTAAACTATTGATAGACTCTGGTAAAAAGGGCATCATTGCCCTTAGTTGATATTGACTGTAAGAAGATAATGCTCTTGGAGATGTCCCTGGTTAAACTCTGCAAGCCAGAAAGTAAATAAAAAAAACCATATTAGTTTAGAGAAAGGACTTTTATGGCAGATGGGATTTTATAAGGATGAATCAAAGATGGAAAAGGGGTGGGAAAGGCAATAATAATATGCTTTGTGTATGTGTGAAGTTTTAAAATAATAATCTCAATGAAATAATTAAATAATTGCATAAGAAATCAAGGTAAAGGTATTTACTTAGCTCCAAGTTCTGGATGTTTGTGGGCATAGTACCAGCTTCATCCTCCTAGAGACTGAATCCTAGTGATAAAGACCATACTCAAGGGAGAAGTCACACTATAAACAAACAAAAAAAAAAAAATGGGATGTGGTTAAGGAGGCCAGCTCTCTCTTTGTATGATAACCATCTCATGACAGTGATCACCTGGTCACCCTTAGATGTATATCACTTCTGTCTTAGTTAGGGTTTCTATAATGATGAAGAGATAGTATGACCAGAGCAACTTTTATAAAGGAAAACACTTCATTATGGGTGGCTTACAGTTTCAGAGGTTTAGTCTGTTGCCATCATGGTGAGAATCATGTCACATTCTGGCAAACATGGGGCTGGTAAAGAAGCTGAGAAATCTACACTTTGATCAGAAGGCAGTAAAACGAGGGTGAGACACATTGGCCAGACTTGAGCTTATGAGACCCCCAAGGCCTGTCTCCACAGTGACACACTTCCTCCAACAATGCTATACCTAGTCTAACAGGGTCACACCTCTAATAATGTCATGCCTTTTTGGTCAATCATTCACACACAACTTTATGGGGGCCATTCCTATTCAAACCATCAGAACTTCATTGCAAGGGCAATGTCTACAATGCCTTCCAAGCAGGCCCTGATTTTAAAGGTCTCACAACCTTCTCAATACTACCATGACAAATAGGAATCCAGCATATATGGATACTGATAGGACAAAAGACACCCAAACCATATTATTTTCTTATGCCGCCCAAAGATCACTTCCTTTATACCATGCAAAAATGCATTAGTTCTAGCCCATTTATTATAAACGATTCTGAATATTCATTTTGAACAAGTTGAAATTTTGTTCAAAAATTAAAGTGAAAATCCTACTTGAGAATTTTTCTCACCTGTAAGCTGTAAAATCAAACTGAGGTAAATCGTTGGAAGATATATTTGTGTAACAAAAAGAGGGTAAATATTCTAGTTTCTGTAGACAGAATAGAAATTAATATGCAGCCAAAAGCAAGGGAAACACCATCAATACAGATACTAAATTTTGAAGTTCCAAGCCTGGTATCTTATGTACATTGGAACGGCATCCATCTCCAGCATCATCCCCTGTACTGCATCCCCTGGTGGCAAGCCAAATAATTAGTTTCTAAAGCTATCATTGCACATCCTCTTCAACTTTTGCTAGCAGACCTTGAACATTTCAATCAGGCCTTCCGTCCTGAGATCTTCATGGTAGCTCTGCTATAAAGATTCAACACCCATAGGGATATGAGTTCTCCCCAGCTGCATCTAAATTCTAACCCGTCTCTGGGGCTTTCATGGTGGAAACTACTATGAATTATGCCCTTTGCATTCTTCATTGTTGCAAAGGGGAGCCTCATGTGGATGCATCTAAATACTGCTGATGCAGATACATCTCTTGACAGAGAATTTACTCGAATGATGGACATTCCATACAAAAGAGTACTTGTGATATTTTGAATTTTTGATTAAATCAGTTCATTCTGCTTTATAAACAGAATTAAATCATTTTTAAATATTTTTATCTTTTGATTTATAAGGAGGTTTTTTTAGGGTTGCAAGTTTTTTATCTGAATATTTGCCTCACTGAGTCAAACATGGAAGTGGTGTGGGGAAGGGCACTGGGTTGTTCTACAACACACCACATACTCATTTTATCCAGCAGGGATTTTAAAAAGGAAGTTCAGATGATAATTATTATCTGTTTCCTAGTGGCAACTGCCCTATTTTAGCTACATAGAATTTCCGATGTCCCATATGACATCCCCCCCCCCAACCATTGGTTCTCTACTTGACGAGACTAAAAAGAAGGAAATCAATCCTAAACTGGTTTAAATTAAATGTGAGGAAATAATGATTCAGTGTAAGGATCTATGTGCCAAGTTTTAGGGAGAAGTGGGTAAAAACAACCAAGTTATAAATCATTCAAAAGGAGGGATTTATGAAGGAAACAACAAGACAACTCCAAGTACAATTTCTCTGCTGGGTGCTGCTCCATGGAACAGTTATGATAAATCATGCGATGGATGGAGAGAAAACAGCATTCTCTTAACTTCCGAAGGAGGGTCTCCGGAGACTCCTCCTGTGCACTTATGCATGCAGATGTCTTCCTTTATTACAAACCTATGCAGTGTGCCAACTGTGATGTACTTACTACACTCCGCTGAATGAGCTAGGCATCTGTGTATGATCAGATGGGTAGTCACAGCTTCTTCTTCATTTTAATTTGGAATATTCTGTCTTTGTACATACAGTGCTAGAACTTTAATACATGGATACACTGGGCTGTGAGAAAAGCATGTTACCTTGAGAACGCTGTTGCAGCCATCTAGAAACAAATGCCAAGTAGCTTGTAATGCTACTAGCAATGTTAGAAAGAAAATGACTATGATGTAAAGGTTTCTTCTAAAGAATGTTTAATCCATTTTACAGCTTATTAGAATGCTTCATTCTCTATGATTACATCACTGTATTCACTGTGGAGCATAACAGTGGTCCAGACCTAATTGGGAATGGGTCTCTCTGGTTTCCACTTAGAGTTTAGCTCTCTCCATTTCCATTTATATTATTTAAATGCTCGTAAAGTTTTCAAGAAAGAAGCAACATTAAGTCAAGCAAATTAAAGAAATGATAAAAGAAATGGAAGGTACTTCTTAAAGAGGCATGAGGGAGCTGAAAGGGGTGTGAGTACAGAGAGGATAAGAACATATTAGAAGAACAAACAAACTTGTACCTGGTCAATACAGCCTTCAGATAGTAACTTGACATTCCTGACTTCTGGCACCAATAAAACCTACACAGTTAGTAACAAAGAAGTTCCAAGACAGAAGAAAAAGCTCAAATACAATAAATTCTGTATGTTTGAATCCCACATTCTTCACAGCCTTAGCAATCATTCTGTATCTAATATCCCACAGAAGATAAGCTTCTTTCAGAGTTTCAGAGGAGCACACACAGAATATTACAACATTTGTACATTTTCAGACCATTTTACAAGAAAATCAGGCATAATTATTTACAAGGCCATATTTTAGGAGAATAAACTAAATCAATATGATAATATCATGACTTTTTCTAAAAACAGAACTGAAAGTAATTATGCCTAGTTACTTGCTAACACAATGTGAATAGAGAAAAAGAAACTGAAAGTTATTATTTTTAATTAAAAACTTTTGATGGGGATGATCTTTAAACAAGAGGTATTTATTATGCTCATCTATAAAATAATAAATGGAGAGCAGAGCATGTCCAAGAGACGTGGAATATTTATTTTATTTAGTGTTTCCACAAACCTAAGCATCAAGAAACAATGTCTGTTCTAGCTGCATGCATTCCTGAGGATTGCATCAGGCAAAAGCAAATTGTTCTGGAGCATTTCTAAGCTGACCATGCTTTTGTAGAGCCTTCTTATAGACTTGAGGATGAGGAAAGGGAAAGAAACTTAAAGGCAGCCAATGATGTTGCAGAAATCAGTTGATATCAAGAAGAGGAAAATGTCATATTGTTTTTAGTTTTAGTATTTATGTGAAATTTAGCTAGGGCATGATGCAGTAGGAGGATATAGAACATAGCCTATTGAGCTCTCCTATCTTTTACTAGATGTGGGGGTGGTCCTGTATCATTGAAACCAGAGAACTGGGATTTATATGTAACTTCAGAACCTCTGTACTAAAAGAGGCAGTTTCTAATACATCTAAAACTTCGTTTTGCTCTCCTTGTGTTTACACATAAGAAATAAAAGAAGAAGGAAAGCAATACTCCTGGTTAATTGCAAGGTGCTGTTCCTCACAGGGAGACTTTGATTTCTGATCTGCAGTCAAAAGAACAAGCAGCTGATGAGGCAGGAGAGCAGTAGGCTGTGAGTTGTGAAACCAGGGTTTTCACCTTGCTGTTGCCACTAATTAGCTGTCTGACCCAGAACATCTCCATGTCCCTGAATTTGAACTTCCTCATCTGTAAAATGAGGCAGCTGTTGATCTCTAAAGTCTTTTCTGACATCAACAATCAATGTAAGTTACATTCTCTGGAAGCATAGAGAGATTCGTATTGACCTACATAGGTGTATTTTTCTATTCTTTTTGTGTTCTTGTTTTGCTCCAGTAACCTTGACTGGCATTGTTTATAGCTACAACCTGTATGACAGGGTGACTCAAAATGATCATGCTCAAGAAGGAGAAACTTCATCATAGCTAATTAGCTAGACCCACAATCAAAAATATCTTCTGCTGATGGGATGTCAATGATTTCTTTGGAACGAGTGTTCAGGGGTGCATATTTGATTGTGAATGCATTTCATACAGTGAGATAATCAATGTGAATTTCAATGACAATTGGATAAAATATATTCACTAAAGAGAAAATGTCAGTAGATGTTTTTTCTTCTTGTTCTACTTGTATTATAGATAATAAACAGTGGGAAAATCTCACTGATTGAAAATAAAGTCCATTTGTGAGAGTATTTGTGTGAAATGATTTAGTGCACAGAAATATATTTTAATTGTTTTTATAGAAATTAGATAATAAATACAAAAAGAAAAGCGTCTGTATAAATGTGTGTATGTGATTATTAGCACTAATTGACAACAAATTTGCTAGAATATGTAATTCAAATCTAGGTTTGATTTTTAATCGCTATCATTTCTGCTATAATATCTTGTAGACATGTTGATATATTGTAGTTCATTGTTCCAACATGATCAATTTGCACTTCATTTGACATTTTGAATAAAACTGTGACAAGTATTTATGAGCAATACCTCTGAAATGTAATTCAAAAAAAAAAAATAGAGTTTTGTCCTGTATCTATTAGACTGTTTATCCTTGGCACATGGTTAGCATAAAGTATTGAAGCTGAAACTAGCATGAATTATTTCATGGTGTCACATTAATAAAAATGTACGACCAGTGCTTTCAAATGGTTTTAGGAAAAGTTTTTTGTTGTTCTTGTTTATAGAAATATAATATGAAGGAATAAATCCATATAAACAAAGATACCTTACATGGCGGGGTCTTAATTGTTCAATCCTGGCATTACATTTAAATCTCCATTTATAGACACCCAAATGGACAATCATTTGCAGACCTCTAAAGCAAATATTTCATCCTTGGTTTGTTTTTTTTTTCCATTTTTTTTTCTCCAAAAGTCTTAGGTGTGCAACTTAACCTGCTTAGAAATTTATTTAAAATAATGCTTTTAGAACTCACTCATATGGTAGATTAAATGTGTAACCTCTGGAGATTTAAAGACTTTCCAAAATAAAAACATTCATTAGCAGCAAAACATATGGTATAATGATTACAAGAATTATAATGTTACAGTCCACAAACTTTTATCTTTTTTCTTTATCAAATAACAGTGAAAGGAGAAAAGAGTTCTATACAATTGACTACTTAAAATTCTTAAAAGATACTTCCAGTTAAGAGCAATAGGGTCACTAGTAAACTTCTCTCAAGAAAATAAAATTAATAGAGAATAAATACTATCTGCAACAAATACCATGAACAACTGAGATACAATGCATAGATCTACCAAGAAATAGGTAAGTTTTCAGTGGAACCTCCCATATCCAGCATTAATGTTATATGTAGTTCACAATTTGAGAAACAGAGATAAGATTTGAACAACCTAGGTAAATTAATAGGAATACAAATACGTTAGAATAGCAAAGTATTATCAAACATGATCGCTATTCTTGGTTGTCATGAATAACTAAATAACTTGGTGGTCTGGAATTAATTGTAATCCAAAGGTGAGTATCACACATCTAAGGGATTTCTGATTAATTAGAATTAGGTTGATACTTCAAATCTGGATCTTTGAGGCAGTAGGATACATACTTTAAATCCAGATCGTGAAGTGGGAAGAAGAGGTAACCTTTAATCTGGATCTTGAGGTGGGAAAACACATCCTTAATCTGAGACACACAGAAACCCTATATAAGGACATGGAAAAAGAATAATTTGCCCTTTTCCTGCTTGCCTTCACCTTGCTAGCCATTTAGTCCTTCATTGCCATTAGAGCCTAGTTCTTTGGAATTTCAGCATATACTGAAGTCCAGTTGAGACATTCAGTCTTTTGAACTGAATAACTCCTGATTTCTTGGGAGTTTCCATTCACAGATAGCTACTATTTGATTAGCATGGCTACAGCCTGTAAGTATTTTCATAAATCTCATAATAAAGAGAGAGGGAGAGAGGGAGAGAGAGAGAGAGAGAGAGAGAGAGAGAGAGAGAGAGAGAGAGAGAGAGAGAGATTCATTTTATAAATTCTGATTATCTAGAGAACACTGACTAATACAGCAAATAAACCTCAGGTTAGTCCTTGGCCAATTTACGTATTATCTAAAGTCTTTAGAATATTTCTGATATTATGACACAGGAATGGGAGCAAATAATGAAAGAATTTATATAAGTTATTTTTGACAAGGCCATGATAACTGCAGTCTCTAAATTTTTTTATATCCCAACATAAATATAAATATGTTGAGAATTTGGTTTACTCATGTATGATCCAGACAAGGTATATGATGCTGTGGACTATAAACTTATGTCACTATTTTGAAATTATTTTCCACAAATGTCATAAGAGATAAGATGAATTTTGGATGTTTCCAGCAAGAATGAACCTAGTGTGCCTGTCTGGATCCTGACATATTATCTTCAATGTAACTGGAATACTCACAACCTAGTAGCATGGAAATAATCTGTTCTTTATTTCCATTGTGACTCAATTTGCTTTCTAGCAAGTTCATTCATAGAAGGCAAGTTCTCAGTATGACACACTATATGTCATTTGGATTATTCTCTGTTTAGACTCTGAGTTGATTCTTGCTTTAATCCTATGGAGATGGAACGTTTTCTGTAAAAAATGAAAGATTTATGTCTCTAATCCCCTTTTGAAAGACACTGGAGCAAACATTGTACTAGTTAGTTCTTAACCCACAAAACAATAAGAATAAAAATGTGTTTGTGAGTCACTACAAAAACATCCCTTTGGGAATATGGCAGCGTTCATAGACAGGACATATATAATGTGATTCTTAGTAACCTGCAGGAGGATGGATGGCATACATCAATCACTCTTAGTCTGAATTATGACAGACAAGGATTCTTCCTGAGAAGAAGGCATTGAAAATATTTGACAACGTTTTCTTTAAAGAAGGAAATGAGTTTGAAAATTTGATTTTATTGTTCTAATTCTGTCATGGAGTTTTTAAGCTTGTTGATAAGTAAGAACATATATTAGAAAATGAAAGTTTAAATTTAACAGGAAGCTTCATATCTACCACTTCGAATGCCAATTCAAACTGTATGTAAGTTTGTGAAGTGTCATAGAATGTTTAATAAACTTCAGTGTGAGTTTTTTTTAACTTACTTGCAAGTTAGTTTTATAATATTAATTAAATTGTATGAGAATTTTGTAGTAAATGCTTTTGATAGCAAAATTATTGAATATCTATAATGAAACAATATATTATTTAAATAAGAGAGGATTTTCTTGGCTCAAAGTTTGAGATGGTATTATCATTAAGGAGGGCAACAGTTCATGTTGGAGTAAGAATAAAGATTGGGCTTCCTTAGTTGCAGAAGAAACATAAAGTTGTGTGCGGAAAACTTGCCTGATACAGTAGCATAAAGTGAATATCCTACAAGATTTCAAGATATAATCTACTCCCTGCATCTGGACGCCCATCTCCTAATGATCTATACCTTCCTAAATCTACAACAACACCAGGAATCAAGTGTTTGATCACATGAACATATGTGTACCTTTCTCAATCAATTAATCACAGCCAATATCACTATCAAATATAACATTAGTTTTGAATGTATTAAATAACTTTCAATACAATAAGAAGTTATATTAAAAATTTAAGTTTCCAAAGTATGTACTTCTCTGTGTTTCAAAGAATAAACTTCCATGACATTTTACTTGTAACTAGCATAGGTAAGAGGACTGATATTTATAGTCAATGTAAATAGATTTGTAGTCACCTAACGGACCATGCCTCTGTGTGTAGCTTTGAAAGCATTTCCAGGAAGATTTGACTTAGGAGAAAAGACCCTCCCTGAAAGTTCACATACCTCAGGTACAAGCTTGGACCTTGGGCACTAACATGCTGAAAATAATGTGGACAAATAGCACCTGAGCACCAATAGTCTCTCTTTTTCCTAATTTTCTGTGCAAATGAATGTCTGGATCATCCTCTGACAACCACAGATATATCTGCTCCCATTGCTGTCAATTTCTAACCACAATGGACAATATACTCAAAATACACACTTAAGATGTTGCTAAGTAATTTGTCATAACAATGAGTAAAATTATCTAACGAGTCTCAACACATTGCATTCAGCAAATACCCAAAATCTTAAAACACATGCAGGGCACATATGTTAGTACAAAGTTTATAAGCATTTGGGCAAAAGATAGAAACTTCTAATTATCCATAAAATCACATTCTTCCAGATGATTTTTGAATTGCTCTTTCTAACTCTATGAAGAATTGAGTTGGGATTTTGATGGGGATTGCATTGAATCTGTATATTGCTTTTGGCAAGATGGTCATTGTTACTATATAGCTAAAACTATTCTCAAGAGTAAAAGAACTTCTGGGGGAATCAGTATCCTGGACATCAAGCTGTACTACAGAGCAATAGTGTTAAAAACTGCCTGGTATTGGTACAGTGACAGGCATGTAGATCAATGGAACAGAATTGAAGGCCCAGAAATGAATCCACACTCCTATGGTCACTTGATCTTTGACAAAGGAGCTAAAATCATCCAGTGGAAAAAAGATAGCCTTTTCAACAAATGGTGCTGGCTCAGCTGGAGGTCAACATGCAAAAGAATGCAAATTGACCCATTCTTATCTCCTTGCACTAAGCTCAATTCCAAGTGGATCAAGGACCTCCACATAAAACCAGACACACTGAAACTAATAGAAAGGAAACTAGGGAAGAACCTTGAACATATGGGCACAGGGGAGAATTTTCTGAACACAACTCCAATAGCTTATGCTATAAGATCAAGAAATGATCTCAGTCCCGATTTTGGTCATTTTCTGCCTTCTACTCCTTTTTGTTGTGCTCAGTTCTATTTAAAAAAAATATTTTAGGTGCATTTTAAACTGCTGGTATGAGAATTCTCTAATTTCTTTGTGGAGGAACTTAGTGCTATGAACTTTCCTCTTATCACTGCTTCCATTATGTCCCATAAATTTGGGTATGTTGTGTTTTCATCTTCACTGAATTGTAGAAGGCCTTTAATTTTTTCAATATTTCTTCCCTGACCAGAAATCATTGTATAGTTTCCATGAGTGTTTAGGCTTCTGGTGTTTCTGTTGTTGGTAAAGTCCAGCTTTAATTCCTGGTGGTCTGCTAAGATAAAAGATGTTGTTTCACTTTTCTTCTGTCTTTCAAGGCTTGTGACGGAGCATATGGTCAATTTTAGAGAAGGATCCATGAGGTGCAGAAAAATAGGTGTATTCTTCTGTTTCTCAGTGGAATAGTCTATTAGATGTCTCTTAAGTACATTTGATTCATAATGTCTCTTAGTTTCATTATTTTTGTTTTGTTTTGTCTGGATGACCTGTTAATTGGTGAAAGTAGGATGTTGAGGGCTCTGTGTGGGGTTCAATGTGTGATTTAAGCTTTAGTAACATTTCTTTTACAAAGAAATCCAGCCATTGGGTATGTTTGCTTGGAAAACATTTTTCCAGTCTTTTACTCTAAGGTATCTTTATTCCTGAGGTATATTTCTTGTATGCAGCAATACTATGGATTCTGTCTTGTTCATGTTGTTTCATTGGGGAATTGCGTCCATTGATGTTGAGAGATATTAAAAATCAATGATTGTTATTACCTGATATTTTGCTGTTAATTAATGTTTGTGTGTGTGTGTGTGTGTGTGTGTGTGTGTGTGTGTGTGTGTGTGTGTGTATTTTTCTTCTTTTTGAAGGTATGGAATTACTGATTTCCAATGTCTTCTTGGATGTCATTATACTCCTTGGGCTGGAGTTTTGCTTCAATTATTTTCTGTAGGGCTGTATTTGTAGCTAGATATTGTTTGACTTTGAGTTTGACTTGAAATATCTTGTTTTTTTCTATCTATGGTGATTGAGAGTTTTGCTAGGAATAGTAGTCTAGGTTGGCACCAGTAGTTTTAAAGAGGTTGAAAGTTATTTGTCCAGGTCCTTCTAGCTTTTAGAGTAACAGAAAACGGGTGAAATTCTGTTAGGTCTGCTGTTGAATGTTACCTGGCATTTTCCCCTTGCTGTTTTTAATATTCTTTCTTTGTTCTGTAAATTTTGTGTTTTGATTATTATGTAGGGGAGGATTTTCTTTTCTGGTAAGTCTAATTGGTATTCTATGAGTTTCTTTTATATTTATAAGCATCTCTCTTTTGGTTGGGAGAGTTTTCTTCTATAATTTTATTGAAATTATTTTCTGGCCTTTGGCGCTAGGGCTCATTACCTTGCATGCTTATTATTCTTAGGTTGTGTCTTTTAAAGGTATGCAATATTTTAAAAAAAGGTCAGGAATATTTTAGATTTTATATTTTCTTTGACCAATGTATTAATTTCTTTTATTGCAATTTCTGTGCCTATATTCTCTCTTCCATCTCCTGTATTCTGTTGTTTCTGTTCTCTTCCCTAGGTTTTCCTTCTTCAGAGATCCCTCAGTTCATGTTTTCTTCTTGCTTCTATTTCGACTGTGAGATCTTACAAACTTTTATTTGTTCCTTCCACCTGTTTATTTCTAATTTCACTATGTCTTTAAGGAATTTGTTTCCTCTTTAAAGAACTCTACTTGTTTGTATTTCTTGTATTTTATTTTCTCTTTAAAGGTCTGTATCATCATTTTAAGTGATTTAAGGTCAATTTCTTGTGCTGTAGTAGAGTAGCTGTGCTATGAAGTTATCATATTGCCCTGTCTTGTGTTGATTGTGTTCTTTTAAGGGCCTTTAGCCATCTGGATGATTTTGGTCCCTGGATGTTTTTGTTGCAGTAGGTTTGGGGAGAGGATTTATGCTTGATGGTCCTGGTGTTGCAGGCCTCAGAGGGGTATCTGTACTGGCTAGATTTGGGTCAACTTGACACAAGCTGGCACCGAGAAAGGAGCTTCATGTGAGGAAATCCCTTCATGGGATCTAGCTGTAAGGCATTTTCTCAGTTAGTGATCAAGAGAGGAGTGCCCCTTGTGGGTGGTACCACCCTTAAGTTGGTAGTCTTGAATTCTATAAGAAAGCAAGTTGAGCAAGACAGGGGAAGCAAGCCAGTAAGAAACATCTCTCCATGGCCTCTGCATTAGCTCCTGATTTCTGACCTGCTTGAGTTCCAATCCTGACTTCTTTTAGTGATGAACAGCAAAGTGAAAATGTAAGCTGAATAAAGCCTTTCCTCCCCAACTTGCTTCTTGGTCATGATATTTGTGCAGGAATAGAAAACCTGACTAAGACAAATTGGTACCAGCATAGTGGGGTATTCCTGTGTCAACCTGATCATGTTTTGTGGAGGACTGTGGAAGGACTTTGGAACTTTGGGATAGAATATTAAGAGTTCTGTGGGATGTGCAGGAGCATGGAAGCTAATGTTGAGAACAGTGAAGAAGATGGAGTCCTGGCTTGTGAAATTTCAGAGGGAAGATTAAAGACTCTTAACAGGGCAATTGCTATTTTGATGTGAAGATTCTGTGATTTTGGTTAGCTGGGACTGAAGAATCAGCTGTGATTAACAAGACACCAGAACTACTAAAGGATAAACTTTGCATTACTGGGACTATTGATGCTGGTTAGCTGGAACCAATAAATTAGTGGTGATTTTAAGAAGAGACCAGCATCATTTAGTGAAATATTCTGTGAACTGTTTTCTGAGAGTACAGAGGCTATGTTCCAAAGATATCCAAGGATGTACCTTGTTCTGTGGCTGGAATTTGAAATGTTTAAGAGTCACCCAGATGGTTCTGGATTTGAAGGCATGAAGGGGTCATGAAGAGCAGCTGAGGCTCAGTACTCTGAGTGGCTGTGGAAGGCCATTGCAGGCCAATAGCAGCCTCAGTTGCAATTGATGGACCAGGAATGAAGGGGACATGTAAAGGAGTTCAGGCTTGGCACCATGAAGAGTAGTATATGAGAGGCTATTGGTGAAATCTAGCTACAGTAGAAGACAGCAGTTTTTTTGGTGATGCCAATACTGTGAGACGACTACTGAGAATAGCAGCAGCAGTAGAGTACAGGAAGCTGGAGCCTAGAAGACAATGTGTGTGTTACAAACAGAAGAGTTAGAGAAGGTACCCATGACCTTGGAGGAATACAGAAGATGGTGAATGGATCCCAGACATTGGACGGTTGGAGTTTGATTTTGCTTTTGATTGTGACTGGTATGTTTCCCTCTTGAAGTAAGAAGGTATTTTAGTGGAGCCCACAGTTAAGAGACTTTGAATTTTTTAAAGGCTTTGAATTTTAAAAGATATTGGATATTTTAAAGGGATTGAACTTTTATTATGTAAAGACTGTGAGACTTTTAAAGTTATTTAGATATTGTGGATGAGTAAGAAAATAAGTGATGTTTTTGTGTGTCAAGTTGACAAGGGGTCAATTGTACTGGCTGGTTTTGTGTCAATGTGACACAAGTTGGAGTTATCACAGAGAAAGGAGCTTCAGGTGAGGAAATGTCTCCATGAGATCCAGCTATAAGGCATTTTCTCAAATAGTGATAAAGGGGAGAGGGGCTAGTCCATTATGGGTGGTGCCATCTCTGGGCTGGTAGTGGTAGTCTTGGGTTCTATAAGAAAGCAAGCAGAGCAAGCCAGGGGAAGGAAGCCAGTAAGAAACAACCCTCCATGGTCTCTACATCAGCTCCTGCTTCGTGACCTGCTCGAGTTCAAGTCCTGACTGCCTTTACTGATGAACAGCAATGTGAAAATGTAAGCTGAATAATCCCATTCCTCCCCAACTTGCTTCTTGGTCATGATGTTTGTGAAGGAATAGAAATCCTGACTAAGACAGTATCCTTGGGCTGTATTGTTCTGCATAAGCAGGTCTGTATGGTTCAGAATCCAGAGGTCTGTATGGTTCAGAAGCAAATCTAACAAAGGTAGTCAGAGAGGTGGCAGGAGAATGGTGATGACCCAAGGATAGCAGGCTGCTCAGGGCATTTTGACTTGGCTCAGAGGTCTCAGAGAGCAGAAAAGGTGAGTGGGGGATGGGAAGCTTACATTTATGCTTCAGGATCTGAGGTCTGATGAAGGCAGGGGTGAAATGGTAGGAGAATGGAGGTCCCCCTGGGATAGCAGGTTGCTCAGGGCAGCTTTGTTTATCCAGATGGCTCAGGGAGCAGGGAAAATGGGTGACAGAAGGGAAGCTAACCTGTATGGTTCTGATGAAGATGGCGGTAGAGGTGGCTGGAAAATCGATGAATGATTTTCTTTAGTAGCTCCCATTACTGTGCTCTTGTTTAGAATGCTAGCCATGGTGGGAAATGGAACACCTGAATGGAGATCCACCATTAATTTTCCATACTTGTAGTCATCAAGTACATTCATATCTATAGTTTAGTCAATTTGTTCATGTGGTCAAAGTTTAGTGTCAAAGTTAGTAGTAGACTTTGTATGTTTTGAAGTAATAATGAAAGACCAACCTGCGTCAACACAAGAGAAAATGATGTAATCAGACACATGTTAAACTTTAGGCGAATGACACTGTAGCCAGCATAACAAGCTGATAGTTTTATAGTTAACTTTTATTATAAAAATATATTACAATTGACCTCCTCCTCAGCTCCTTCCAGCTTTTCCCAAATTCAACCACAGAGGTCATCAGCTTCTGTCCTTTCTTGGGTGTAAATATCTGCATTTGACTCTTTCAGCTGCTTGTTGGACCGTTTGGAGGGCAGTGGTGCTAGGCTCCTATCTGTAAGCACACCATAGCATCAGTAATATTGTCATGACTTAGGGCCTCCCCCTGAAATGTATCCCTATTAGGACCTGTCACTGGATCTCTTTTCCTTCAGGCACTTCTCCATTTTTGACTCTGTAGTTCTTTCAGACAGGAACAATTCTGGGTCAGAATTTTTGACTGTGGGATGGGTTTGCCTGTCTTTCTACTGGAGGTTGACTCTACAAGTTCCCTCTCCACACCCTATAGGAAAACCAGCAGTCTCAACTAAAACCTGGACCCCTGAGAACACTCAGACACTAAGCCACCAACCAGGCAGCATATATCAGCTCTATGAGGTCTCTGACACATATACAGCAGAGGACTTCTGGGTCTGGACTCCGTGAGAGAAGATACATCTGACCCTCAAGAGACTTGAGACCCCAGGGAGTGAGGAGTTCTGGTGGGGTAGTAGAGGGACATCCTCTTGGTCATGGTGGGGGAGGAGGTATGAGATATGGAACAGTCAGAGGGTAGACCAGGATGGGGATAAAGACTGTACTGTAAACAAGTTTAAAGCATAAAATTAATAAATAAAAAATAAAGATTCAGCCAGGTTGGCTCCAACAAAAATAATCTTTAATAGTATACATTTAGTTCAGTCAAATAATTTTAATTACATTAATCATTATATAACCTGCAGACATTTCCATGTATTTTGAATACATGTGTGTGTTTCTATCAGAAAGAAGATGTTCCCTTATATACTTTGAATCAGGCAGCACCTGTTTTTGTCCTTACTAGAGATTCTAGTTCTCTCTCTTGTTTTAATTGAGGAATTAAGAATTCCATTGTTCCGCACTAACCTTTATTGAGTCTTTGTGTTTTTTAATATTGTGTTTCTAGTTTTACTAAAGATGAAGGCAAATACATTGTTGGTGAACTCTCTGCTCTCCTCTTATTATTAGTCCCCTATATGTATTGACACTAAAAAAAAGAGTTATCAATTGACACCTAATTTGCTATTAGAACAATTGCTTTGGATCTTTGAGGCTTAGAATCCCCAACAACAATGATTTCTGTCTTTCTTAGTGTCTCTCAGAAACATATGTGCTATGACACTATTCATCTTGTTGGGCTCATGGCATACAGATCAAAAGCCACTGTAACATCAAGATTTGATCTTCAAAAGTAACATTGTTCCACTACCAAAGCCATTTTAATAATCAAATCCTGTTAACAAAGAGTTAAAAATCTATTGAAGCACAATGTAAATCTAATAAAAGGACAAAACAGTGTATTGAAGTGATACATACAGACAAGAAAAAGACATGGAAACACAAAATAAATCTTTTTTTTTTATTTTATTTTTTTAATTTACATTCCAAATCACTTCCCCTTTCCCGTTTCCTCCCTCCCCGAAAGTCCCAAAATAAATCTTAAATGAATAAAAAATGATAACATTAAGTGGAGGCCCTTTGCAAGGAATATCACATCAACATGAATACCTGGAATAAGGAAGGCTATGCACTGAAATAACCATCATTCAGCTTCAGAAATGTGAATCATAAGTCACATCATGAGCAAATACAAAGTAGGGAAACAAGTCAGTATGCCTAAGCCAGGAAAGGACCAGGTTTAATCTTTTGCCTGGGATTTGTCAAGTGCCTTGTTTTGAGATTATTAATAAGAGTAAACATTTTTTTTGCATTTTTCCATTATCTCTCAGAAAATAAATTTCCTGAAAATAAATTGTTTTCTGAGTTTTTCCATAACTCAGAAAACAAATGCTGAAATCAAAATTATTGAATGTAAGAGACTTAGATGAGGGCCCTTTTTAAGGAAAGAAATGCAAGGAAATATAGTGGTAGGCTCCATAGAAAGTATTCAACATATATACTTATGTGGACTTGCACATTTCTCTGCATGTGTGTATACAAAATGAAGGTTGACATGACTGTGCTTGTGTGTACACAAAATGCAGGTTAGATTTAAGATGTTATTCTCTCTCTCTCTCTCTCTCTCTCTCTCTCTCTCTCTCTCTCTCTCTCTCTCTCTCTCTCTCTCTCCCTCAATTTAATATAAAATAAAAATCTTGGAAAATGAGCATATCTTGGGCAAAAGGATCACATAAACAGGTATCAAATTAACCATAATTATAAAAACTAGGCAAAAGAAAACAAGCTATTTTGATCTTGCCAAAGTGTATTACTTTTAATCTCTACCTGGAGCAATCTAAATCAGAAATACAAATTATAACGTTTGCTTTTGCCCCAAATATTATATATTTTAAAGTCGTGATATGAGTCCTTATATAATGCAATTTATGTTCTATAACTACAAACTAATCAGTAAGTGTGCTGAAACAGAAATATGTTTTGATTAAATTAGACATTTACCATAGTAGCTGTCTTCTCATTATCGCTAAATCTAAATGTAGATTTCTGTATAAGTTTCAAAATACATTATTTTAAGAGAATTTACTTCCATTCATATAATTATATTGTATTTTTTTAAAAAAATAATATTCCCCCAAAGTTTTAAAATGATTACAATGATATATGAGTCACTAGATAAGTTTCTGTGATAAAACCTTTCAAATTATTTCTTTTCCAGGTCATGCTTTCTTAGATTCCTACATCCTCCATCATTCTGAGAACTAAAGGAATTCTGGAAGAATTACTCAGTTTCGAGACTTAATAATTTATCTCAACTCTAGCTAGAAATGAACAACACAGAAAAATAAATAATTTTAGCATAATTTGCATGAGAACTGGAGGTTTTGAACTGGAGATCAAACAAAGCCTTCTCTTTTTTTGAAAACACAGCTCTACAGAATTTATCCCTAACTGGCTTAAGAATGTGAAATTTTAGATTAGCCATGCAATCTGTTTCACTGCATCTGCACACATTTAAAAAAATCAAAAGTGAATAGGTTTAAATAACTGTGTATAGACAGTGCCATGCAATGTGTGTGTTTAAAATTATCACAGAGATGATTTTGTACATGTATATACATATAAGCGCACATAAAGCATATATTCTACAGTTATATTAAAAATATTTGTCCTAAAATCAGTAATACAGGTGCTTTATGAAGAAGGAATGAAAGCCTTGTATACTCTTGGTACACTAGTCATGGATCCATTAATGGTGCAGTACCTAAAGAGGAAGGGTAGAAGAGTATCTCTATATGATCTCTCTCTCTCTCTCTCTCTCTCTCTCTCTCTCTCTCTCTCTCTCTCTCTCTCTCTCTCTCTCTCTCTCTCCCTCCCTCCTTCTCTCTCTCTCTCTCTCTCTCCCCCCCCGTGTGTGTGTGTGTGTGTGTGTTTGTGTGCGCATGTGAGTCTATCTCCCCTTTAACTTTGACTGAAAATCCAGAAGATAAATGGCTTTAATTTCTTCCCTGATGCTTTACTGATAAAATGGTAATTTCAACAATGAGTATGAAACCATGAGCCTTTCTTAAAAATCTATTGGCATTTACAACATGCCAAAGTAAAATCTTGCCAAGGATGCAGACCTCACACCCTGAGTCCTCTGTGTAACATGATCCAGGAGAACATAGTTGTGAATACAGCATGAGAATTCATTTCCTCAAATGAACAAAGTTTGATTTAAAAGACATTCTATCTTCCCAGAAATTGTAGGCTTTTATACACAAACCTGCAATAAATTTATTTTTATTCAAACGTAAGCACTGAAATTGTTTTGCTTTCATGATCTAACATTAGGGGACTTATCAAAGTCTCTCTGCTGTCCAATCTGCCTTTCCTCTGGCTTAACTTTCTTGCCTCCTGATGAGGCATGTGGTAGACAACAGGACGCTGATAAAAGTAATACTCAACTTCCTTTTCTCATGACCTTCGGCACTGTGAATTATCCACCTTTCTCTCACTAACCTGTCTTATGTTATACAGACATTGGCCCTATTCCTTTTGATGGTGAGGAATGGTGGTATCTTTTGCTTCCATACACATATATCCATACACATATAAGTATTTGTATGTATTATATTTTATATGGTATAATTATAGAATTTTAACGTTCAAATGTATAAATTTCTATTTTAATATGCTACAGTTCAAAGTTAGACTTTACACCTAATAAAATGTTAACTAAGTTAATCATTGAAGTTTGTCTTATGCAAGGAATAAATAACTGATTTAAGTTCATCTCTTGATATCAATAAGAGATTTCATTAAAATGCATATGTAGTAAAAACAAAATTAGCATAATAGAAATAATTCAGAATCACACTTTTGTAGTAATAATATTATTAATAAATTACCAGTAGGGTGTTGCTTCCCATATCAATGGCTTATGTTCCTGAAAAAAAGACATACACAGAGCCTTTATATTTAATATTCCCTAAACAGCACAATAGCTGGTTGCTGCCTAGCCTCCATGCTACTAGAATCTACCTCCCACTGATAACTCCAAGTTACTAGTTACCAAATTCTATGTTCCATCATGGCCACTCATGACCCAACTGAGCAGCTCTTTGGGCCAATTTCTCTTGGCCTCTTTACATGATGGCTCTGCTTTTCTCTCCTGCACTGTGTGTCCTATAATTGTGTGTGTGTGCGCACGCGCGTGTGTGTGTGTGTGTGTGTGTGTGTGTGTGTGTGTGTGTGTGTGTGAAGGTATAAAATATAACTTGCTGAATTTCTTTAGTGTTGCTCCTATGTATGTATATGTTTTTAGAATATTGTATAACTAATTAGAGAAACTCATTTTGGGAAAGATTAATCTTCTCTCTTTCAGTAGTCATTAATTGCTTGTGGCTATTTATCCAGTGTTGTTTTTTTTTCTTTCTTTCTTTCTTAAAGGTTGGATCAAAGCTAAGCATCTGAAATATTAGGCACACAATTAGAGCAATGCTGTCTTAGAGGCAGCTTATATCACACTCATAAGAACTCTCTGACATGAAAGGTTAAATTTCCAACCTAAAAATAATGATATTAGTTCCGCAGTGGATGTCTACTGGTGCTCTAATCATCCTGACCTCTCTACCATGGATTTCAAGCACTTAATGAGTGTCTTTGAAGTGGATTCACATTAACTGCTTTAGACCATCACTCTGGCTTGTATGTAGACACATGCATATGATGAAGAAATTAGATTTCTAATTAAGCAATAGACACGAAGGCTGCCTGCCAGATGTGAATTAGTCTTAAGGGCATTTTGTAGAGAGATGTTGATTGAAGAATATTTGTGGCTTTATCCTTACAAACCAGGGAATTACTCAACATGATATTCCCAAAATTCCCATACACAGAGCAGGAATTTGTTTTTAAGGCTCTTAGCAACTAGAGGTTTTTACGTATCATGATTTAGCCCTATGGCATAATCTTAAACCTGAAAATTTCAGAAGGAATGATTGAGGGCACTGATTCATGTCTACTGTGAGAAGAAATTCAATTGGGTAGAACATTCTCCAAATAGGCAAATAGAGACTAGGCAAATACAACATATCCATGTTGGCTATAAACTATTTTTTTCTCAAAAGATACTTACAAATATTGGTAAACTGGATGGTAGTCCTTGCTGGTTAATATAAAAGTAACAGGAGAGCTAAATATTTTTCTAAATTTTCTGTCAGTGATATGCTACTGATACCATTTATTTCACCATTCCAATTCATTTGTTCCTACTGACTTCCTATCTAAGGCTATTAAATTGGAGGGTTTTTTTTTTGTTTGTTTGTTTGTTTTTTTTAATTTAAATCTTGGGGCTGGAGAGATGGCTCAGTGGTTAAGAGCACGAACTGTTCTTCCAGAGGTCCTGAGTTCAATCCCAGCAACCACATGGTGGCTCACAGTCGTTTGTAATGGGATCTGATGCCCTCTTCCGATGTGTCTGAAGACAGCAACAGTGTACTCACATGCACAAAATAAATAAATAAATAAATCTTTTTAAAAAAGAAATTTAACTCTTAAATTTATTCTCACACTGATTTTAGTAATGTAAAAGATTTTCAGCCGGGCGGTGGTGGCGCACGCCTTTAATCCCAGCACTTGGGAGGCAGAGGCAGGAGGATTTCTGAGTTCGAGGCCAGCCTGGTCTACAAAGTGAGTTCCAGGACAGCCAGGGCTACACAGAGAAACCCTGTCTCGAAAAACAAAAAAAAAAAAACAAAAAAAAAAGATTTTCAATATTAATTAGGTTCCATGAGACATTTTTAAAGTTATAAGATAATTATGATATTTCTCCCCTACTTTTCTTCTTTCCAAACTCTTAGATATTCACTAACCAACTCTACATCTAATTCATGTCCTTGTTCTTTGTTAGCTGTTATGGTATCAATATATGTATATACATATACTTTTCAATATAACCTGCTACATCAGTATAATATTATTTGAGTGTATGCCATGAAGTTTTCGGTCTGTGTATAGTGTGTGGAACATATCCATTGATCAATTATTTTGTGTACTATCTACATTGTGTAGTAGCACACATAACTTGTTATTTCTAAGTAAAATTAAAAGGGTTTATCAAGCTTTCCCACCCATACTTCCTGATACTCTGCCCACACTCTGGTAACAGCATTCTGCTCCCAAGTTATGTAATGCCAAATATATTTCCCCCCATATTTGTGAGGCTATTGAATAGTTTTGTGAACACTCATTTAAATGGGGGAGAAAACTAGTTTAATGACTCATATATTCTAGTAATCCCTCTCCCATTTTTTGACAAACAAAATTATTTTATTCACAACTTTCTATAATATTTTAAAAAACATATTAAATGGAGTTACTGCTTCAGAACATTGAAAAGCATTGCTTTGGATAGGAAGGCAATGCAAGTAATCATGTTATCTTTAACAACTAATCATAAAATATTACAAAGGTCAACTATTTTTAACATAGTAGAGTTTAACTTTTTGTTGAAAATAGTTTTCTCTCATATGCATTGCAATCCCAGTTTTCTCTCCCTGTACTCTGCCCAGATACCCTGCACCTCTCTTCTCCCCCAAATCCAATCCTGTTTCCTCTTCAGAAAAAAGCAAGCCTCTGATAGTTTAGTCAAAGAGCAAAAAACAAGACACTATAGAACAGGACAAGAGTCCTTATGTCAAGGCCAGACAAGTCAATCCAAGAGGAGAAAAGGAATCCCAAGGGTAAGGATGTACACCAGTTCCTGCACTTAAGAACAAGCTCACAACTATAACATACATTCAGAGAACCTCTTGCAGAGCAATGCAGAACACATGCTTGCTGCTACAGTCTCTATAAGCCCATTTGAGCATTGCTCAATTGATTCAGTGAGGGAGGCGTGTGTGGTCTCCTGGTGTCCTCTATCCACTCATACTAATAAAACATTTTCTCCCCACCATCTTTGGAGTTCCTGATATCCTAATGGAGGTATTCTATGGGGCCCTCCAATTTGGACTTATATCTCTAAATTATGTGTCGCTCAGAGTCTCTGTACCTGCTGCCATGTGCTGCCTAAGGAAGTGTCTCTGATGACTATTGGATAAGGTACCAGTCTATGAGTATACCATGATATTATTTTGAATCATTTTTCATTGATTGTTTTACACTTGAATTTGGTTTTACCATGTGCCACTGGGCAACTCAGTTTTATGTTCTTGATGACCCAGATAAGTGTAGGGCATGGACAACCTCTTGTAGTTTGGGCCTCAAGTTAAAGAAAATACTGATTGGCCACTCCCACAATTCTATGTCATCTATGCCATCATTGCCCCAGTACATCTTGCAGACAGGGCAGATTGTAGGAAGGTATGGCTGGGTTTATGTTCAGGTTTCTCTTTCCTTAGCCTGAAGAGTGTCTTATCACAGCAAAGATAATAGAAAGTAGGAGAGAAGGCTCCATGCAGGCACCCTGAACAATCTCAACCTCTCTCCCTTCAAGAAGCCCTGTGGATTTTATCCTCAACTACTGAGCTCTATTGCAAGTTTACAGAAAGTGAACTGTCCTAGTATCAGCCTAATTTGATTGGTGATCTCCATGGGATCTCTTTGGCCAATGACTCAACAATGTAACACAGTACCACCACTGGAAGGCTTTCCTGACTATAAAAGACAGTGCACTAGTATCAGTGCCCTTGGTATTACAGAAACTTTTCACTTTCAAGGTGTCCCATTTATAAATTGTTGATGATAGAGGCTGAACCATTGCTGTTCTGTTTGGGAAAAATGTTTCTATTGTCAATCTGTTCAAGGCTATTCTATTTTCCAGTTTCGCTTCTATTAGATTCAGTATATCAACTTTTATGTTCAGATACTTGATCCACTTGAACTTGAGCCTTTTGCAGGGTGATGAATATGGTTTAATTTGCATTCTTTTAAATGTAGACCTCCAGTTGAACCATCACAATTTATTGAAGACGCTTTCTTTATTTCTACTGTTTTGTTTTGGCTTGTTTGTCAAAAATCAAGTATCCATAGGTTTGGAGGAGTTAGAGAGAAGACTGTGGGTTTATTTTGGGTCTTTGATTTTATTTTCTAACTGTATGTTTCAGTACCAACACCATGAAGTTTTTATAACTATTTCTCTATTATACAGCTTGAGGTCAGGGGTGGTGATTCTGTAAGAAGTTCTTTTATGTTCAGAAATGTTTTGGCTATCATTTTTTTTTATCTTTCCATATGAAGTTGAGAATTGCTCTTTCAAGGTCTGGAAAATATTCTGTTGGAATTTTAATGGGAATTACATTGAAGTCTGTGGATTGCTTTTGTTCTGATAGCCATTTTCACTATGTTAATCCTACCAGTCCATGATCAGTGAGCAGTGAGACATCTTTCCATCTTCTGAGGTCTTCATTGATTTCTTTCTTCAGTGACTTGAGTTATTTTCATAGAGTACTTTACCTTCTTCATTAGAGTCCCCTTTCCTTGTTTCCCCCCCTGGAAAACTGCTATCCCATCCTTCTTCCTCCTGCTTCTATAAGGGAGTTCCCTCACCCATCTACTCCCATCTACCCTCCCTGGCATTACCCTACACTGGGGCATCCAGCCTTCACAGGACCAAAGGCCTCTTCTCCTATTGATACCCGACAAGGCTATCCTCTGCTATATATGCTGCTGGAGCCATGGTTCCCTCTGTGTGTACACTTTGGTTGGTGCTTTAGTGGCTGGGATCTCTGGGCGGTCTGGTTAGTTGATATCATTCTTCTTCCTATGGGGTTGCAAACGTCTTCAGACCCTTCAGTCCTTTCTCTAACCCCTCTATTGGTGACCTTGTGCTCAGTCCAAAGGTTGGCTGTGAGCATCCACCTCTGAACTTGTCAGGATCAGGCAGAGCCTCTCAGGAGACAGCTATATCAGTGCAGCTGTATATACTAGCAAGCACTTCTTGGCATCCACAATAGTGTCTGGGTTTGGTAACTATATATGGGATGGGTAACCAGGTCCGGCAGTCTCTGGGTGGTCTTTCCTTCAGTCTCTACTCCACAATTTGTCTCTGCATTTCCTCCTGTGAATATTTTCTTCCTCCTTCCAAGAAGAATTGAAGCATCCACTTTAGTCTATCAATTGTATTTTGGGTATTCCGAGCTTTTGGGCTAATATCCACTTATCAGTGAGAGCATACCATGTATGTTCTTTTGTGACTGGGTTACCTCACTCAGGATGATTTTTCTAGTTCCATACATTTGCTTATTAATTTCATGAAATCATTGTTTTTAATAGATGAGTAGTACTCCATTGTATAAATTCACCACATTTTCTGCATCCATTCCTCTATTGAAAGGCATCTAGTTCTTTCAAGCTGGTGGCTATTATAAATAAGACTGCTATGAGCATAATGGAGCATGTGTCTTGTTAAATATTGGAGCATCATTCATGTATATGCCCAGGAGTGGTATAGCTGGGTCTTCAGATAATACTATGTCTAATTTTCTGAGGAACTGCTGGACTGATTTCTAGAGTGGCTGTACCAGCTTGTAATCCCACCAACAATAGAAGAGTGTTCCTCTTTCTCCACATGCTCTCCATCATCTGTGGTCACCTGATTTTTTTATCTTAGTCATTTTATTAGTGTGAGGTGGAATCTCAGGGTTGTTTTGTTTTGCTTTTCCCTGATGATTAAGGATGTTGAACATTTCTTTAGGTGCTTCTCAATCACTCAAGTTTCCTCAGTTGAGAATTCTATTTTTAGCTGTGTACCCCATTTTCAATAGGGTTATTTGGTTCCCTGGAGTCTAACTTCTTGAGTTCTTTGTATATATTGGATGTTAACACTCAGTCAGATATAGGGTTGGTAAAGATATTTTCCCAATCTGTTAGTAAGTGTTTTGTCCTACTAATAGTGTCCTTTGCCATATAGACTTTGCAATTTTATGAGGTCCTATTTGTCTATTTTTAATCTTAGAGCACAAGTCATTGTTGTTTTGTTCAGGAAAATTTTCCCTGTGTCCATGTGTTCTAGGCTCTTCCTCATTTTCTCTTCTATTAGTTTCTGTGTATCTGGTTTTATGTGGAAGTCCTTGATCCACTTAGACTTGAGCTTTGTACAAGAAGATAAGAATGGATTGATGTGCATTCTTCTACTGTTAACCTCCAGTTGAACCAGCGCCATTTTTTGAAAATTCTGTCTTTTTACTACTGGATGGTTTTAGCTCCTTTGTCAAACAAAGATCAAATGCCCATAGGTATGTGAGCTGATTTTTGTGTCTTCAATTCTATTCCATTGATCAACCTACCTGTATCTGTACCAATACCATACAGTTTTTATCACTTTTGCTCTATAATAAATCTTGAGGTCAAGGATGGTGATTCCCCCAGAAGTTCATTTATTGTTGAGAATAGTTTTTACTATCCTGAGTTTTTAGTTATTCCAGATAAATTTGCAAATTCTCTTTCTAACTCTATGAGGAAGTGAGTTGGAATTTTGATGGGGATTACATTGAATCTGTAGATTGCTTTTGGCAAGATGGTCATTTTTACTATATTAGTTCCTACAATACATGAGATTGGAAGATCTTTCCATCTTCTGAGATCTTCGATTTCTTTCTTCAGAGACTTGATGTTCTTGTGATACAGATCTTTCACTTGCTTGTTTAGAGTCATACCAAGGTATTTTATATTATTTGTGACTATTGTGAAGGGTGTTGTTTCCATAGAGGAAGGCTACTGATTTGAGTTAATTTTATATCCAGCCACTCTGGTGAAGTTGTTTATCATGTTTAAGATTTCTCTGGTGGAATTTTTTGGGGTCATTTAAGTATGCTATCATTTCATTTGCAAATAATGATATTTTGACTTCTTTCTTTCCAATTTGTATCCCTTTGAGCTCTTTTTTCTTATTCTTCTAATTGTTCTGGCTAAGACTTTAAGTACTATATTGAATAGGTAGGGAGAGAGTGGGAAGCCTCTTACATACACACATACACACACACACACACACACACATACACACACACACACATACATATACAATCACAATGAAAATTTTAAAGAAACAAACTAAAAGTTACAGCACAAAGCTTATCCTTAAATCGATACTTGCTCTCAGATTCTTTCTTTTCACAAAGAACGTCACATAGGAATTTTTAATGAACCACTCTAGGAATGTGGTAACAAACTTCTTCCATTTGTTGTTGTAGAATATATAGCACATGCTAAACATAGAGAATTGACAATGGTCAGATTTGATGCTCCTAGTATAATTAAACTGTGTTTCAAGAAACGTGGGGTAAAAGGATATAAACAAGAAATGTGTTCCAGTTTCTCAAAAGGACCAAGGATTAAATCGATATTTTCATTGTTATTTAGTGAATACTAAATGCCATTTTTGCTCAAAGCATTCAGATTAATGAATTAATCATATTATATC
Source organism: Tokudaia tokunoshimensis (assembly GCA_036184795.1). Classification (NCBI taxonomy): domain Eukaryota; kingdom Metazoa; phylum Chordata; class Mammalia; order Rodentia; family Muridae; genus Tokudaia; species Tokudaia tokunoshimensis. Next base: position 20,015,128 of record BTHU01000016.1, read on the forward strand.
CCTCCTTTTCAAATATTTTTATCAGAAATTATGTGTATAAGCTTTAAATATCTTTCACATTGGTTTGGATAATCATGATATGACCATCTTTACTATTATAAAAAAGGAGAATTCGATTCCTTATGCTGTCAGGAGTTGTATTCAGTGGATATTTAAGCTGACCTTTCTTGTAGGTTATGAATGAAATAAAAACAAAAGACTCTACTTTAAAAATAAAACAGACAGGGCAACATAGGTATGGGAATATATGGGTTATTTTTCACTAAACAGAGTGTTAATTTCATCTCAGACTATTTTCTAAGTGGCAGGTATATGAAAAGAAATTAATTGATGATTTCTCTATGAGCTTCATCAGCAGTATGAATGGGAAGCAGATGAATAAATATCATCATTGTAAATTGGTGGTCTAAGTTCCACTGGAAAATGGGAAAGAGTTTCCAAAGAGAGCCATGTTTGAGCATAGTTGTAAAAGCCAACTCAGCTTCCCAGTGTGCAAGGGGAAGTGAGACATAACTTCAGAAGAAAAGATTTAAACTGACAAACCAGGCAGTGGAGACACATTCCTTTAATCACAGCACTTGGAAGGCAGAGGCAGGTAGATTTCTGAGTTCGAGGAGAGCCTGGTCTACAGAGTGATTTCCAGGACAGCCAGAGCTACACAGAGAAACCCTGTCTCGAAAAACCAAAAAAAGAAAAAAGAAAAAAAACTTTATATACACTGACAGACATTGTGCTTCCCGCACCTCCCCCAACACACACATGGGACAGAAATATGAACTGATTTTTTTATATCTCCCATGCACTGAAAACCTACAGTCTGTTGGAGGAGTAGAATTGCAATCTATTAGAACTCTAAATACAAAGAGATTTTGAACTAGAAAGTTCTTGATGATAAAATCTTTGATAGATTTTTCTCCTTATTTCAGTGAATCAAACTTTGTATTTTCTCACACTGAAATTTCATTCACTCAATTCTGCAAGTGTCTGACACAAACAGTGGATTTTCTTTTTTTTTTTTATTTATTTTCTAAGTTTTTTTTTTATTTACATTCCAAATCATTTCCCCTTTCCCGTTTCCTCACTCACCGAAAGTCCCATAAGCCCCCTTCCCTCCTTCTTTTCTCCATTCAACCCCCTCTCGTTTCTCTGTCCTGGAGTTCCCCTATATCCAGTCTTTCCAGGACCAGGGGTCTCTCCTTCCGTCTTCTTAGAAATCTACTGATATGCGAATTGTGCCTAGGGTATTCCGAGATTCTGGGTTAATATCCCCTTATCAGTGACTGCATACCATGTGTGTTCTTTTGTGATTGGGTTATCTCACTAAGGATGATATTATCAAGTTCTGACCATTTGCCTGGGAATTTCGTGAATTCATTGTTTTTAATTGCAGAGTAGTATTCCATTGTGTAAATATACCAAATCTTCTGAATCCATTCCTCCGTTGAGGGACACCTGGGTTCTTTCCAGCTTCTGGCTATTATAAATAAGGCTGCTATGAACATAGTGGAGCATGTGTCCTTATTGCATGCAGGTAAAGCCTCTGGGTATATGCCCAGGAGTGGTATAGCCGGATCCTCGGGGAGTATCATGCGCAGTTTTCGGAGGAACCGCCAGACTGCTTTCCAGAGTGGTTGTACCAGCTTGCAATTCCACCAGCAGTGGAGGAGTGTTCCTTTTTCTCCACATCCTCGCCAACAACTGCTGTCTCCTGTGTTTTTGATCTTAGCCATTCTGACTGGTGTGAGAGCAATTAGACAACAAAAAGAGGTCAAAGTGATACAAATTGGAAAGGAAGAAGTCAAACTATAACTATTTGCAGACCATATGATAGTATACTTAAGCGACCCAAAGAACTCCACCAGAGAACTCCTACAGCTGATAAAGGACTTCAGCAGAGTGGCCGGATATAAAATCAACTCAAGCAAGTCAGTAGCCTTCCTATACTCAAAGGATAAGCAGACTGAGAAAGAAGTAAGAGAAATGATACCCTTCACGGTAGCCACAAACCATATAAAGTATCTTGGCGTGACTCTAACCAAACAAGTGAAAGATCTGTATGACAAGAACTTCAAGTCTCTGAAGAAAGAAATTGAAGAAGACCTCAGAAGATGGAAAAATCTGCCATGCTCATGGATTGGCAGGATTAATATAGTAAAAATGAGCATCTTACCAAAAGTAATATACAGATTCAATGCAATCCCCATCAAAATCCTAACTCAATTCTTCATAGAGTTAGAAAGAGCAATTCAAAAATTCATCTGGAATAACAGAAAACCCACAATAGCTAAAACTATTCTCAAGAGTAAAAGAACCTCTGGGGAAATCAGTATCCCGGACCTCAAGCTGTACTACAGAGCAATAGTGTTAAAAACCACATGGTATTTGTACAGTGACAGGCATGTAGATCAATGGAACAGAATTGAAGACCCAGAAATAAATCCACACTCCTATGGTCACTTGATCTTTGACAAAGGAGCTAAAACCATCCAGTGGAAAAAAAGATAGCCTTTTCAACAAATGGTGCTGGCTCAACTGGAGGTCAACATGCAGAAGAATGCAAATTGACCCATTCTTATCTCCTTGCACTAAGCTCAATTCCAAGTGGATCAAGGACCTCCACATAAAACCAGACACACTGAAACTAATAGAAAGGAAACTAGGGAAGAACCTTGAACATATGGGCACAGGGGAGAATTTCCTGAACAGAACTCCAATAGCTTATGCTCTAAGATCAAGAATTGACAAATGGGACCTCATTAAATTACAAATTTTTGCAAGGCAAAAGACACTGTCAAAAAGACAAAGCGGCATCCAACTAACTGGGAAATGATCTTTATCAACTCTCCATCTGACAGAGGGCTAATATCCAATATATACAAAGAACTCAGGAAGTTAAACTACAGAGAGGCAAGTAACCCTATTTAAAAATGGGGTACAGAGCTAAACAAAGAGTTCTCACCCGAAGAATATCTAATGGCTGAGAAGCACCTAAAGAGATGTTCATCATCCTTAGTCATTAGAGAAATGCAAATCAAACAGTGGATTTTCATACCCCAGAAATTCTTTATTCTGTCCAGTTCTTATTGGAAAAATCAAGTTAAAAGAAAAAATAGTGTTAGCTTTATTTTTTTAATATCTTAGAGTCATAATTTCACATTAGGTGAATTTATATAGAATAGTTTATAATCTAAATTTAAACTTTATTGAAACTTTAACTCTTCTTAGATTAAAAAGCAATCTTTTTTAATTTGCAAATACCTGTAAATACCAAAGGAGGTGAGTCTCACGATGAAAATCAGTTTAGCACTGCATTATGCTATGAAAGCATAAGGAAGGGGTTCCATTAAAATGAAATTTTATAAGTTGTTTTCTGAAACATTTTGTGCTAAGAGATCCGGTTATGGAGACCATGATCTGTGATGAGTTTGCACTACGCACATTTTCATTCTCAATGTCTGCTACCCACCAAGGAGCAGATAACAGTACATGTCATTTTAAAAGTTTTACACTGAAGGAAGTTGAAGAATAGCAGTACAAAAAAGACCTTTTAGATGTTCTACTCAGAGAAGTCTTGTGACCCTGGATAAGAGTTAACTTCCTCTAATCCCAGAGAAAAGCAAAGATCCTACCCAAAAAACAAAAGGCACACACAAGAGAATGAGAGCCAATAGGTCTTGAAGTTGCCCACTCTACAGTGTTCTTTGCTTAAAATTTTTCTCACTGCAATTCTGTGTGTGTGTGTGTGTGTGTGTGTGTGTGTGTTTTCATAAACCTATTGAGGAATGCCTTAACAAATAGATTATTGTTGTATTGGTGACTTGGTTTTACATTTAGCCCTTTGGAATACCTTCTGTTTCTGTAACTGTATGTAAGCATTTTTCTCACTTTCTGACATGGTTGCAACATAAATGCATGCACACACACACACACACACACACCCCTACACACACACACACACACACACACATACACATGACACACACAACAATTAAGTATATTAGCTAGATAAAAGTCTAAAGACATGTTTTTTTAAGATTCCCAAAATAAACTAACCTTCTCTGTTTTATAATGTTGGTGATTGTATTTTTCTGGCATCTCTTTGGTAGTTAAGTCCTGAGGTTCTCCTAAATACCAGAGTGAGAAATGAGACTTATCCTTTAACTATTTAAAATTCTTGTACTTCATAAACCTATAATGTAGTCATAGAGATGAAATATTGCCTTAATGACTACTAAGTCATAAGTTGATGTCTAGGAAGAACTATTTGGCCCTTTCCATGACACATCATTTTGAAAATATTGCATTAGGAACATTCTTTTTTTTTCTTTGTAATTGGATATATTCTTTATTTACATTTCAAACATTATTTCCTTTCCCAGTTCCCCCCCCATAGCTCCTATCCCATCCTCCCTCCCCCTACATCTATGAGTTGTGTTCCTCCACTCCCCACTCTCATCATCCCGCCCTCAGTTCCCCTACAATGGGGCATCTATTGAGCCTTCATAGAACCAAGGACCTTTCCTCCCCTTGATACCTGACAAGGCAATCCTCTGCTACATATGCAGCTAGAGCCATGTGTACTCCTTGGTTGGTAGCTTAGTCCCTGGGAGCTCTGGGGGGTCTGCTTGGTTGGTATTGTTGTTCTTTCTATTAGGTTGCAAACCCCTTCAGCTCTCACTGCAATTCTTAATCTCCAACAAAACTAGCAAAAGTGTCCTAAAGGTTTGCTGTTCCTTTTGTTCTTCTTATCTTCATAACACTTTGTGTAAAATAAATAATTGTTTCTTCTGAATCCATTCCTCCGTTGAGGGACATCTGGGTTCTTTCCAGCTTCTGGCTATTATAAATAAGGCTGCTATGAATATAGTGGAGCATGTGTCCTTATTGCATGCAGATAAAGTCTCTGGGTATATGCCCAGGAGTGGTATAGCCAGATCCTCCGGGAGTGTCATGCCCAGTTTTCTGAGGAACCGCCAGACTGCTTTCCAGAGTGGTTGTACTACTCTGCAATTAAAAACAATGAATTCACGAAATTCCTAGGCAAATGATCAGAACTTGAAAATATCATCCTTAGTGAGGTAACCCAATCACAAAAGAACACACATGGTATGCAGTCACTGATAAGGGGATATTGACCCAGAATCTCAGAATACCCTAGACACAATCAGCATATCAATAGATTTCTAAAAAGATGGAAGGAGAGACCCCTGGTGCTGGAAAGACTGGATGTAGGGGAACGCCAGGACAGAGAAATGAGAGGGGGTTGAATGGAGAAAAGAGGGAGGGAAGGGGGCTTATGGGACTTTCGGGGAGGGAGGAAACGGGAAAGGGGAAGTGATTTGGAATGTAAATTAAAAAAATAAAATAAAATAAAATAAAAATTGTTTCTTCATTCTCAATAGTCTACATCTATTACAGAGCCCCAAAGAAGTGGTGGGGAGAAATAAATGTATTGTGTTCTCTTGGTTTCTAATAAATACATAACCGAAGGACCCAAAATGTCCCAGACTTTGGATGTCCACATTAGAATTCATTCTGCTGTGTATTTAATACTCTTCCATAAGAGATTGCAGGGAAGGCATTAAATAACACAATGCATGACATAAATATCAATTTCAATTAATTATGCAGTTTTAAAAATACTCAGAAATAATTTGTATTATTATTATAACTGAGCTATATAGAGTGACGGAAAAGAACTAAAACACAAGTAAAATTCCATAATGTATTTAGTTTTCATTTTAAAAGATATTCTTTTTTTCTAAATATTTTCAAATGAATTTCAAATGAGAGTATAAAACTATGAATTAAATGTATTCTCAATAGCTTTTTAAAGGAGAACAGATTATCATTTCTGGAATATTTTAATAACATTGTCCATATTTTATATGTCCATCTAATAACATAAATATGTATCTTGCCTCCAAGAAAGTTTTTTATGACTCAGTTAATTCACCTTTTTCTATTATATTTTTATATACATAAAGACTGTTTTTACTTGACAATTTAAGCATTTCTGAATTTACTGTTGCTTTCAATAATGTGTAATTTTGTTGTATATTTCTCCCTTTTCTCATATAGAAGATGGATAGCTCTGAAATTTAAAAAGGAAGGGTGAAAGTTGGAATGATTTTTCTTATGGAAAAGTAAGTTTAATTCAATGAATAAATATATTTCTTAAAGTTAGCAATCTCATCTTTGCAAACCTTTGATATATAAAAATGTAATTCTCTGGATACATCTCTATTTGTGATTCAGATTTAGTTATTATAGAACATATAGTATTTGATTGGGTTCCTGTCTTAAAATAATGCTTAAAAAAATCAATGTATTAAATTTATGTATTTAAGAATGTTATCTTTCACATTAATTGACAAAAAGTGCTTCAGTGTTACACAGGGAGCTATAAAACTACAGGTTAAGTCAATACTGATTTGAACTACTACACCTTAACTATCATGAGATTAAACCCTAGGTTTAATTATAATTCTATTTATAAGTAGATCAAAGAGTAAAGACTGAGAACAACAGTGACCATGAAATAGTAGTTTTCTAGAGTGTTAGTTCAGAAAATATAATTTATCTGATGCATTCCCTTGTCTCTGATTAAGTTAAATAGCCAAATACTTCAGAGTTTAACAATGTAAACAGTTTCCTACAGAGTATAGAACTCCACAGAGAGCTCTATAATTATATTATACTAATCATTATTAAATTAATTATTAACTATATCATATATAAATATAAAATATTTAGATTTAGCTAATATACTAATTATTTTTATTAATTAATATATTAGTACATAAATATATCAGAATTATAGAATTCTATTAATGATTTTTGAAATAATGACAGTTTTAAAGTATAACATATAGCCATTGTGTTTTTAATCTTATCATCTCTAAATAATATGAAAGTAAAGCAGCCATCCTAAGAGGGTATTGGAAATTAAACTCAAGAACTATGTAAGAATATTAATCTATTTTATTCGGTGAAGTGTCTCTTCTTTCCCATCTCCAACTTTTAGCATCTTTTTTTATTTATTTATTTATTTATTTATTTATTTTATTTTTTTTAATTGACATTCCAAATCATTTCCCCTTTCCCGTTTCCTCCCTCCCCGAAAGTCCCATAAGCCCCCTTCCCTCCCTCTTTTCTCCATTCAACCCCCTCTCGTTTCTCTGTCCTGGCGTTCCCCTACATCCAGTCTTTCTAGGACCAGGGGTCTCTCCTTCCATCTTCTTAGAAATCTATTGATATGTGGATTGTGTCTAGGGTATTCCGAGATTCTGGGTCAATATCCCCTTATCAGTGACTGCATACCATGTGTGTTCTTTTGTGATTGGGTTACCTCACTAAGGATGATATTTTCAAGATCTGACCATTTGCCTAGGAATTTCGTGAATTCATTGTTTTTAATTGCAGAGTAGTATTCCATTGTGTAGATATACCACATCTTCTGAATCCATTCCTCCGTTGAGGGACATCTGGGTTCTTTCCAGCTTCTGGCTATTATAAATAAGGCTGCTATGAACATAGTGGAGCATGTGTCCTTATTGCATGCAGGTAAAGCCTCTGGGTATATGCCCAGGAGTGGTAAAGTTTTTGATGATGAAACAGTGCTACTTAAGGGTCTTTTATTTGTTTTCTTTCTCATTGTATTTAGTGTTTCTCTTTTAATTTTTGTTTGTTCATTAAGTCTGGGCATTACTTTATTGTTCAGAATTACCTCTAACTCACAATTGTCCCAGTGGGCCACCTGAGTTCTGGGATTGCAAGCATGGTCAGTCTTCATATTTTGTTCTTGTTCTTGTTGGTTGTTGTATTGGTTTCTTATTGATGAATTTGAATTATATTGAATATAGAATGCTTAATACCAATATGGTTTGTAAAAATTGTCTACCATTCCGAATGCTCTCTTTCCTCTGCTAAACAATCATTTTACCTTTTAGTTTTATGTAACCTTATTTCTATTTTAGTGTCCTGTGCCTTTGAGGTCTTAAACAAAAATCACAAAAGGAAATTGGTTCTGAATGAATGAATGAATGAAATGTCCTCCAATGAATGATGCTCAATGAATGGCATTTGAATGGAAATATGTCATTTCAATCATTTTGGTAATATTTCATAATTTTATGCTTTTAGGTTTTTGATCCAAATTGACTAGATATTTAATGTGAAATGAAGACCCAGTTTTTAATTTTGGATATATAGATGCTGAATTATTACTGCGTCATTTTTTGATGAGATTGTCCTTACATCTCTGTGTTTTCATACCATCTTTGTCAAACTTTTATGCCTGAATATATATAGAGATGTATTTCTGGTCTCTCTGCTTTGATCCTTTCGCTTAAGTTATATAAGTCTGCTTATATAACCCGCTTTGCTTTGTGGTGAGCTTGCAGATCCAGTAGATTGACACCTCCAGCTTTGTTCTTTTACTTAATACTGCTTAGAAAATTTGGGATCTTTATGATACCATATTAATTTTAATTCCTTTTATTTCTCTGAAGTATGTATTTAAAACTTTTATGAAACCTGCATGTTAGATAAGTTCAAAAGACAATTTTAGGTTTTTTGAACCATTTATATGAGGTATTTTCAATTACTTTTAATATATTTTGTTTTCTTAGTAGTTTATATATATTATTTGTGGTTGCTTGAATAATGATTAAATCGCTTTACTAAGTTTGAATACTTGCTTGGCAGTAAGTGGTACTACTGGAAAAATTATTGGGAGTGTGTTTGAATTAGGGAAAGGCTGGAAGATGGTAAGGAGGGTGACTCCATAGGAATACCAACTATCTTAACTAACCTGGATCTCCGAGATCTCTCAGACACTGAACCACCAACCAGGCAGCATATACTAGCTGATATGAGGCCCCCAACACATATACAGCAGAGGACAGCCTGGTCTGGCCTCAGTTAGAGAAGGTGCATCTAACCCTTGAGAGATGTGAGACCCCAGGGACTGGAGGGGTCTGGGTTGGGGGGCTGGGAGGGGGATATCCTCTTGGACAGGGGGTAGGAAGAATGAGATGGGGAGTTGTCAGAAGGTAGACCAGTAGGGGGATAACAACTGAGCTGTAAAATAAAAAAGATAATATTTTTTAAAAATGAAACTACAAATAAATACAAAAATCTAATTGAAATTTTAATAAGTATTTTAGTTCTCATTTGTTCAATGCTGTTTTAATGTAATATCCCATTTCTATAAACTTCTAATACATACCTTTATTTTATCATTAGCAAAGAGATACAATTTATATTTGAAAAACCTAGTCATAGATGGAGAAATGGCTTGATTACAAACATGTAAGCATCATGTTAAAAGCTAGATGCATTGCATTGCCCTAGGTGTCTGAAATGCCAGTAAGTCTTTGCAAAAGGGAGATGAACACAAAGAATCTCTGAAAGCTCTTGAGATTTCTAGCATTGCCTCCTCAATAGTGAAAAGATCTTGTGTCAAACAAGGTAGAAGGGGAGGAGTCCAGTATCAGCAAATTTCCCAGTGACTTCAACATGCATTCCTCAACATGTGTGCCTACAATCACACACAGGTGTAACATAATTGATTTCATATACTTTCAATGGAGAAGACACCACAACTCTTAATATATGGAAGTGGAGCAAATATGTTTGAACTTCTCACTGTCTTTGTTGATTCTTCAACTTTAATTACCTCTTAAAAATGTCTTTAATGCAATAAAGAAACATAAGAAAACTGAAAGTCAATGCATTTGAAAAAAAGATGAAAATCAAATTTGCATTTAAATGCAAACTTTTATTAGGTGCAAATATTATGCGTAAATGTCACTTTTATTTCCTCAGATTCTGAAAAGAGATGAGAGCTCAACCCAGGCTGTCCAAATGCGTGGTTTAGACTAAGTCCAGAGCATGTCCTTATCTATTGTAACTATTCTTAGGCCTGAAAGTTTGTCTAGTACAATCTAATCTTCTAAGATAATTGTTTCAAGCAGGCTTCTCTGGGCTTCTGACTCAGTTGCTCTGCTTGACGCCATACTAACTTTTGCTATATGTTCTAATCTTCTTGGACCTTCTTTTTCTCTGACTCATTCTGTATTCTCTGGGGTCTAACTTGTTCTCTGCAACCTGTCTCCTTAATACTATGCTGGACAAACTGCCATACTCATACCACCCACTGTTTTCTTCCTCACTGCTCTTAAGTACACTCTCTTTCCTGGCTATTCTCCTGAGAGTTGGACATATATCTCTGACATATTCTGTCAGATCTTTCCCTGATTCTTCACTTTGTCTGCACTTTCAAACTTGACTGCTTCCTACTAGAAACTAACCTTACTCTCTTTATAATAGATTAAAGTTTTATATGAAGGGCATGTCTACATCCCACTGGACCTTAGTGTATTCTAGGACATTTCTGCATTCCACGTGGATCATACAGACCTAGGTCTTTGCATATCATGTACTGGCAGAGCAGACATGTTTCTAAATTAAAAATTCTCTAAAATTGTATCCTCTAAAACTCAAACTATGCTAAGAAATTAGAATGAATAGATTTGGGGAACAAGATCTCTTTTGTTTCCTTTCCATTGTTTCAATAGTAGTAATCTGTAGCTTTTATTACCCTTCCTGTGTATATATAAATATTAGAATGTTAGTGGCTTCTAATACTTCTCTTATAATTTCAAATTAAAATAGTAGTTAACAGTTAAATAAATAAGTCTAAACTGCACAATGCTTACATGAAAAGAATAAGAGTTTAAAATTGATGTGTAACTTCATTTATATTCAAGGTTTTATGTAAAAGTAGGAGCTTTATAAATGCCTTGTAACAATCTTTTTTCTTTCAGTACAACAATCAAAAACCTTGTGCATTGTTGCTAGGCTAAAGTAGATTGCATATTGGTAATATTTATGAAAATATTTGTAGGAGAAGCTAAGATTTTATGTTATTATATAATTTTTTAAACATTCTGTTATTTACTTTTAATTAAATTATCTCCTTTGCTTTCTTCCTTGCAAACTCCCCATATACTTTCCTTGCTCATTTAAAATTAATGCTCACTTTTACGATTAATTTTTATTACACATATGTATATTATATACATATATTCTTATACATGATCACAATTTACTAAGTCTGTATAATGTTTCTTGTATGTATTTTTCAGGAATGTCCTTATGGGATTAATTTGTATCCTCTTACCTGAAGAAGAATAATTTTCCTTCTTTCAGAAGACTTAACGAGCTATGACAACTACAACCCACAACGCCATCCACAAGAGTAGAATAACCCTAACGGTTCAGTAGTGACTCACATAACTTTGCAGTTACCAAAAACTCTTCTATTGAACCTAAGACCCACTCAATAGTGAAATCATTCCAGGTAGTGCAAACCTAGCCAACTACCAAAGGCTAGTAAACTCATGTATCTAAGAGAAGAAACCACAATGAACATTGTACTAAACCAGTATAATCCCTAACTATATTCTAAGTATTTTCTACATATATCCTAAATATTTGTCCTTGAACTCACAGTGAGTATAGTCCTATTCTCTTTTCAAGGAAACTTCTCTTTGCAACACAGAGATTATTATACAAAACAACAATCAATCAAAATATGGACTAGATGGAGTCCAGTCTCAGTGGTTATACCTGAGAAAGAAAAAAAGAGAGAAAGAGAAAGATTATAAGGGCTAGATTATTATCAAGCTTGCCTTAAAACTGTGCTTCCTACACCCATGGTTTGTCACCAATATGACAGCCTAATCATAAACTGAACATGGAAAATAGCAGATGAGTCAAAGTAGAGGAGGAAAAGTCCAGAAGGTCTCAACCTTACACCCACATTATGTAAATTTCAGTAAAGTATTTATCTGTGGCTTTTTATAGTGATGAATTGACTCACTGAAGTGACTGTGAATTACTCCTGTCACTCAAATGGCTTTTGGTCTCTTAGTGAACTATTAAGAAAATGATACTTTAAAATTCGGAGCTAATTTGCAGCTCATCATTTCTTAAATATAAGTAAACTCTTGGTTGCTTGTTAGTTTGTGTTCAAGCAGAATGTGACATGTAATCAGTCATCTACTGGTCAACGGGCTTTCTTTCATCTTCCCTTAAACTCCATCCTCCCTCTTACCCTGTTTCATTCATTCTGTGCTTATTCATATCCCTCACTTTTATGTATTGTTATATTCATTTTGTTAATTTCACATTTATATATATTACCCCATGATATGTTTCTCTCAGTTGACTCTTTAAACTTGCTCACTCTGGTTGACCTTTCCCCCCAAATACTATAACTTCTCATTTCATGTCATGTCATGTCATGTCATTTATTTATTTATTTATTATTTACTTAGCTTCTTATTTGTTTACTCATTTTCGTTCATTCATTCATTCATTCATTCTGACTCAGAGAAAACTTTTTACAATGCATTCAGTTCAAAATGTTGATTTTACAGTTCACATGATGTGCAAAGAATTGTTTAAAAAACTCTGTTCATTGTTTAAGCATCTGCCCTATAAATATGAGAACAGTAGTTTCAATGCCCAGAATCAAAGTAAGTGCAGGTTACATATGTCTGCACATTTATGCTTCTATTCTGTGAGGGGAAATTCCCTGAAAGTAGCTGAAGAGACTAACCATATCAGCAAGTATATGTTTTGAATCAAAAACCCTATAGATCTAGAATGATTTCCTCTATCAACTTCAGGACTTTTAATGCATAGCACATACTTGAACCTGAACCAAAAAGCATGTACCCACACATATTAATAAATTACAAATATACATAAGATCTGTGACACAATTTAAAATATCAAAAAGGCATTTTGATAACTATTTTTCCATATAAAATTACTGAATTACAGTTATTTTAAAGGTATCTAACATGATTAGTATTAAGACAATACAAGGTAAAAGTAAAATGAAGTAATATATAAGCATCTAAATGAGTCTATAGAAACAGTGTCTTCTAGACCCAATGGGATTTCCCTACAAATGAATTCACACACACACGCACACATACATGCACATGCACACACACATACATGTAAACGTGGCAGCATGCACAAAGCGTATACAAACTCAAGGTAGATGTAATTCCAGCACTAGAAGGATGGAGTAGAGATGAGCTCCTACCCTTGACCAAGAATTTATTTATAGTTGATACCTACTGGCAAGGGAAAATTCATTTTTCTCCAATGTCTCAGAAGGTACATAGATCATACTTAGGAGTAGTTGACCCACACAGAACAACCTCAATAATATTTTTGTGTTATTTTCATCATTTTGCTTTGTTAGGCTAGTTTTTTGGAATATTGATCTTTTTCTTATTTGTATTTAATTTTCATTTTGTGGTCTTTGTGTATTTCTTTGTTGCATTTGTTTTAGATTTTTGTTCATTTTGAAGACAGCAAGAAAGAGAAAGACTATAGTATTGTGTGGATGGAAAGATTTGGGAGAGTTGAGGGATATTAAGGAAGAAGGGCAATGTGATAAAAACATATTAGATAAAGAGTTCTTTTTAATGACAAATACATTATTTTAAAATAATGTATACAGTTTAGGCTGTAGAAGAAATTAATTTCAGTATTATCTGATGGAAATGCAATATATAGGATTACCATATGATATCACTGTACAGCCAAATAACTGAAGACATGACTTCCCATATGTCCATAGGAGTGCGATAAATGAAAGTCAACATATGGACAGAACATAAAACACTTTACACTGAAGAATTAATGAAAATTTCAGATGAATTGTTATTCAACATTTAGCATAGTTTCCTTTTGCCAAAGGGAATGATATTTGGCCATATTCTGTAACAGAGGTTGTGAATATATATATATATTCACATATTATATATATGTGTGTGCGTGTATGTATAAATATGTATATATAGTTTATATATATGTATATATATAGTTTATATATATGTGTATATATATAGTTTATATATATGTGTATATATATAGTTTATATATATGTGTATATATATAGTTTATATATATGTATATATATATATATGTTTTAGAAGAGAGGTGATTTATTAGATTCTTAGCAATTCTACTTGCTAGAAATGCAATAGAAATGTTTTGGTAATTGAAAGTAGTAATAGTAAAAAATTATTTATTTCAAAATAATATATGTTCTATGAACATGTTTCATATTGATATTGAAATTTAATAAATCTCTGTTGTAGAAACATCTGGAGTGTGAATATTTATAATTTCCATATACCTTTATTCTTTTTTGCCTTTGAGTTTCAAAAGAATATACTGTTACTAAAGATATACTTTGACTCTTTTTTTTTTTACATAGAATCATTGATGAATGGCAAAGATATCTCCTCCTTTCTCTACTTCCCTTTGATAGACAGAAATTGTGTTTTATACCTCAAAACATACTAGTAAATTTTGTGCATGTTGTTTAATTATTTTTAATGTTTTAGCATATTTTTTGTTCAATAGCAAGATAAATCCTTTTTAGTATCTTATATAATCTTGGAAACTAAGCCCATTACTGTCAGACTGAGCATTATATAAGTAGAAATTACATCCCATTAGACTGTGACACTGTTTTCAATATCTTAGTGACTCTGGTGAAAAGTATCATGTGTTATTAAGAGGAGAATTGTAATATCTCAAGGTAATTATTTACTTGACTGTCTTTCTATTCTTATTTGTCAATTTCTGCTTCAGTAGTTTTGGTGTCACTTGTAGAGGTCTGCCCAGAGATGATTGTTGCATATTTCTGGTAAATTAGATTTTTGTTCCCAAGTTGTTATGCCCCTTTTAATCATTAAGACCTTCATTTTTTCAGCGTTTACTTTGTTTGATTTGAATGTAGTTTTCTTTGATCAATGCTTACAAGTAAACTTTTTCTTCTAACTTCTATATTAATCTCTCCCACATCATCACTTTAAATAGAATTCTAGAAAAACACTTTCAGTAGAATACAATGTGTATTCTTTCCTATTTCTCCTTGTTTATCTTTTCTTCCTTCGTATGTTCTAATACTTTTTAAGTGATATAAATCAAACACAATACCTCATACTGTTGATTCAAAAGCACTCCACTAGGATTCATCTCAGACCTACTGTGTTACTAGTAGTCTAGGTCTGGCCCACTTTTCTCTAGGCTCATAGTTTCTAAGTCCTGTTGTTTCTTGACCAAACTCTTAAGAAAAGGAGCTCAAAGATAGTTGTAAAAAAGCAAAAGGAAAAGATATTAAACAGGGTACACTGTCAAAATTGCTGCATGCCAAATGAGTGAAGATACCCAAGGGACTGAATTGGTCAGAGGTTCTTTTTAGTGGCGATCAAAAGAAGGAGGGGTTAGTGATTAAATGGCATAGTTTGGCTGATTCTTTACTTTGATAGGAATATGAAGCCATATGTTTATTTTTTTTCCTATAGCTCATGCCATTTCCAGTAATGTATTTGATTTTAATCATGTATATTCCAGTTATATTTAGGCATAAGATGATGTGCGTAATAAATAGGTAATTGCCCTCAGAATCATTGGAATATACATACTGCCTTACTGTGACTATACATAAAACCAGTGCAGGACAGATTGTCCTTTCAATCTTTTATATTTTTGGTATCTGCCTGAATAGACATTTGACTTCTTCCATGAGAAGGAAACTTACTTTTCAGAGATAGGAGTATAGTAGCCTGATGCAATTGGAAGGTCAAGTGTTTCTCAGGTAGCACACTGTTAAGAAAGGTATGTGTGTGTGAGGTGAAAATGAAGTAATTCGTCTGCCAAGTGCACTGTTGCAAAGTGGTATGTAAGCATAATACAGAACACAATGAGAAGCCCAGGTCACCAAACTACTACCCATGCCTATCCCCTTTAATTATTTGTTTTTTTTTTTCTGTTCTGGAAGGTTTTCTTTTCAAAAATAATGTACTAATGCCACATGTACTCATTTATTTTTCTATTAATTGATATTTATTGTGTTGGACTGCATTACTCATCATGTAATTTTTTCTTATAGCTACATTCTTATCTTAGGCTTTTCATTTTTTAGAAACATATCTCTTTAGCAAATCAAATAACCCTATTAAAATGGGGTACATAGCTAAAAAAAAAGATTCTCAACTAAGGAATATCAAATAGGCAAGCAGCATCTAATGAAATGTTCAACATCCTTAGTCTTCAGGGAAATGCAAATCAAAACAACCCTGAGATTCCACTTCACACCGGTCAGAATGGCTAAGATAAAAAATTCAGGTAACAATAGATGCTGGCAAGAATGTGGAGAAAGAGGAACAATCTTCCATTGTTGGTGGGTTTGCAAGCTGTTACACCCACTCTTGAAATCAGTCTGGAGGTTCCTCAGAAAATTGGACACAATACTACCTGAGGACCCAGCAATATCCCTCCTAGGCATATTCCCAAAATATGCTCTAACATATAGCAAGGACACATGCCCCACTATGTTCATAGTAACCTTATTTATAATATGCAGAAGCAGGAGAGAGACCCGATGTCCTTCAACAGAGGAATGGATGCAGAAAATGTTGTACATTTACACAATGGAGTACTACTCATCTATTAAAAACGGTGACTTCAAGAAATTTTTAGGCAAATGGATGGAACTAGAAAATATTATCCTGAGTGAAGTAACCCAATCACAAAAAACATACATGGTATGCACTCACTGATAAATAGATATTAGCCCAAAATATTGCAATTCCCAAGATACAATTCACAGACCACATGAAGCTCAAGAAGAAGGAAGACCAAAGTTTGGATGTTTCAGTCCTTCTTAGAATGGGGGACAAAATATTCACAGGGGGAAGTACAGAGACAAAGTGTGGAGCAGAGACCGAAGAAAGGGCCACCCAGAAACTACCCCTCCTGGGGATACATCCCATATACAGTCACCAAACCCAGACATTATTGTGGATGCCAGGAAGTTCTTGCTGACAGGAGCCTGATATAGCTGTCTCCTGAGAGGCTCTGCCAGAGCCTGACAAATACAGAGGTGAATTCTTGCAGCCAACCATTGAACTAAGTACTGTGTCCCCAATGGAGGAGTTAGAGAAAGGAATGAAGAAGCTGAAGGGGTTTGCAACCCCATGAGAAGAACAATATCAACCAACCAGACCCCTCCCCCAGAGCTCCCAGGGACTGGACAATCAACCAAAGTGTACACATGGAGGGACTCATAGCTCCAGCCACATATGTAGCGAAGGATGTACTTGTTGGGCATCAATGGGTGGAAAGGCCCTTGGTTCTGTAAAGGCTTCGTGACCCAGTGTAGGGAAATGCCAGGGCAGGTAGGCAGGAGAGGGTGGGTGGGTGGGTTATCACCCTCATAGAAGCAGGGGAAGGGAAAAGGGGATAGGGCCTTCCTGAGGGGGGGGCAGGAAAGGGGTTAACATTTGAAATGTAAATAAAATACCCAATAGAATATTTGAAACATATCTCATTTTTTTCCAGATTTATCAGTGATGCTTTACTTTTAAGGTCGTTCCATTTGTTTTTGTTATCAACAGAGACACATACTTAACCTACCATATTTTTATTTCAAATTTCTATCAAAACAGTTTAAACATTTTTGTTAGTTGATGACAATATACATTTTAATTCTCACATTTATTTTGATTACCTTACTCCAGGTCAGCCAAGATATTTAATCCTCTCCACATAATAAAAGTTTGTATTATACACAAGCCTTTTTCAGATTGTTCCTTGATGTCCAATTTTGTTCAAGCATCACAGACTGTAATAACAATTTTGCCTACAGAAGGCAGATTGTCCAGTTGATTCAAATGGCAATGTTAATTGCAAATGACAGGTGCAAATCCCAATCAAAATTCTATAGGCCTCAATTCCACATTCTAGTCAGTTTTCAGTCTTCATAGTATTATTTCAATATGGCCTCTGAGTGCTAGAGGGATTTGAAAGGAAAGGTTTTGGAATAATAGCCAGGATCATACTCATATTGGCAGAGCCTAAAGGTGATACTTTAAAATTTCATGCATAACTGTATGGGGGTATATGTTCCCTACCAATATACATCTCAATTCAGTTCACTGTTTTTCTATGCTAATCAAAAGGCACATTTGGATGCCATTCACTGGTGGAACATGCCTTTAATATGAGCACATTGGAGGCAGAGGCAGACATAACTCTGTGAGTTCAAGGTCAGCCTAGGATATATAGCAAATTCAGGACAGCAAGCTCTACACACAGAGAAAACCTGACAAAAAAATAGCCAACAACAAACAAACAAACACCCAACAGTTGTAGAAAAGCTAGCTCTTCTCTGTCTCCCTCTTCTGTAGCATTTTCTTCTGTAAGTGCAAAGAGTGGATGCAAAAAGGAAAATAAAACTTAAGCGTTTAGATCCTATAGTTTTAATATCTTCATTAAAGATAATCTTTGTCATAACTTTGTTTACTGAAAGTTCTTGTTGCCTGAAACCTCTGTTGGTATGGCTAAGAACTAACTTGGAGGGCCGAGGGTGAAATGGGTCTGAAGGTCAATACTAGAGAGGGAAATGTCTTCTCTTTTTCTCCGCTATTCAACAGAACTACCAAGTCTACACTCCTGATGTGTATTTATGGCTACATCAGAATTTCTGATTATTTCATATTCTGGATAGTTCCTATTAGCAAGGAAAAGTGACAGGGTTACTGATGGTTTCATTTTAGCATTATGAAATTCAACAACTAATATTCTAACCTTATATTTTTCACATGTCTGTTACTTCAGTTGTAAAGTTTGGGAAGACTGTGTTCAGGAGTGGATAAATATGCATATCTTTATTTTCTATCAATAGGTTTTATGGTGTTCTTACTGACACAACAGCCAATATTTGTAATTACATATACTGTTTCTCTCAGTATCTAGTGAAGAAAATTACCTTAAGTCACCTCCTCATCCCCTTCATGAATATTTGCACCAAATGTCAATCAAATTACTCATTTCTTGATGCATTTTATTAGGTTTTGTATAAATGGTTTGTTCTTTCATAGTAACTTCCTTGGTAAGTCAAACAATTTCATATGCTCCTGTTACAGCTACCAGATGTATTTAGAACTCCAAATTAATAGATAATTTATTCCAATATCAAGGTAAAGGGTACAGCATTGTCCCAGCTTTTTCTAGAATAGGTTTCTGCACTATGATAAATACCTGAGAAATCAGTTTTAGGGAGAAAATCTTTATTTTAGCTCATAATTGGGGATTTCAGTTCTATTTGGTAGTGGTTGTATGATGATAAAGAACATGTCATTTTATAGTGATTAAGAATGTGGTGAGGAGGAAGAGGGATGAAACTTATATGCTAGTAGGGGTTTTTTTATTTAATATTTTTATTTTTTAATTTTTTATTAGATATATTCTTTATTTACATTTCAAATGATTTCCCTTTTCCTGAATTCCCCCTCTTCAAAAGTCCCATAGCCCTCTTCCCTCCCCCTGTTCCCCAATCAACCCCTTTCCCCTGTCCTGGTATTCCCCTACACTGCTGCATTGAGCCTTTCCAGGACCAGGGACCTCTCCTTTCTTCTTGGGCATCATTTGATATGCGAATTGTTTCTTGGGTATTCCAAGCTTCTGGGCTAATATCCACTTATCAGTGAGTGCATACCATGTGTGTTCTTTTGTGACTGGGTCACCTCACTCAGGATGACATTCTTTAGCTCCACCCACTTGCCTAAGAATTTCATGAATTCATTAGTCATCAGGGAAATGCAAATCAAAACAACCCTGAGATTTCACCTCACACCAGTCAGAATGGCTAAGATCAAAAACTCAAGAGACAGCAGGTGCTGGCAAGAATGTAGAGAAAGAGGAGCACTCCTCCACTGCTGGTGGGATTGCAAGCTGGTGCAACCATTCTGGAAATCAGTTGGGTGGTTCCTCAGAAACTGGGCATAAAACTACTAGAGGACTCTGCTATACCACTCATGGGCATATACCCAGAGGATTCTCCAGCATGCAATAAGGACACATGCTCCACTATGTTCATAGCAGCCCTATTTATAATGACCAGAAGCTGGAAAGAACCCAGATATTCCTCAACAGAGAAATGGATACAGAAAATGTGGTATATTTACACTATGGAATACTACTCAGCTATTAAAAACAATGAATTCAGGAAATTACTAGTAGGTTTTTATGCCTTTATTCTATCAAAGATCACAGCAAGATAGGGTGCTTCTCTTATGGAGGGTTGAGCCATCCAAGTTAGGCAATTATCTTTGGAAATATCTCAGACATAATCTTTAAGAGATGTACTTTACTAATCTGGTCCACCCTCAGTCTAATCAGGTTAGCAATAAAGATCCATCACCACAATTGGTCAAGCTATATATTGCTTCTTTTTAACATTACTCATTTCTTTTGTATCATACTATGTGTTTCATGTATATTTTCTACTTTGATATACCATTAATAAAATATCTAATTAAGTTTTTAATTTGGTTATATTGTAGTCATATCTTTACATTGCATATATTCCTTTTGCAATTTCATTAAAATAGTTTACTTTAACCTTCTGATTAAAGAACAAAAGTCCCTAGTGCAAGTGCTATTAATAAGAATCCGTCGTTTCAGAGCTGCAGTAATTGAAATACACGAACAAGTTTATTTAGAACATTAGCAGAGGCACAGTCTAGAATGCCAGGGTGTTTATTTTTCTGAATGGAATTTTTCATTGTATCTATATTCTCTATTCTGTGATTATTTTGTATTTTCTTTTGATAACTCATTTTCCAGTGCTGGAAATACTTTTCTCTTTACTTTGGTCATGCTGTTTTTCTTAACATTTTGAATGTTAATATCTCTATATTTTGTTTTGAAAAATTTAAACTTGATAATACTATTTAGTAACAAAATTTCCATATTGTCATGTGTTTATGAATTTGAAAATAATGCTTTAATTCTATAAAGTTTTTGAATCTTTCAGTAGCAGCTCTTTAAAGTTTCTCATTATTTTACCTTAATTTCTCATCTGTTTCTTGTACAAATTCAATACTCAACATGGAACAGAATTACATTAAAATTTCAAAATAGTGAGTATAATATGCAGGGTATTATCATTGAAGGACAGCCACTGGAACTGACAGAGTGGAGAATTTATACAGTCTTGAAGTTGCATATTTTTAGTCGCTAGTTATGCAATGGAGTCACAGATATTTCTTCTGCTGTGGGAGAAGTGAAGTATTCTGTCAGAAGGATAAGAATGACGAATGTGGACCCAGGATGATCAACTGTAGCCTTCACTGACTTCTCACAGCCTCCAGTTCTGATGACAAAGTTGAAATTCTAGAAATTGGTACAACCCATGGATAGTTACAATCCAAAGGTGTGTCTGTTGGAGTATCTGGAGGAACATGATGGATCTGTGAGGGGAAGTTATTCCAGTCCTTGAAAGTGAAGCAAGAAATCTCCAGGAATGTGTGCTTGCTGTACCAGTATGGAGTTCTATCCTGACATTCTCAGCAAAAAACAACTTGACTTCTGACTGGTTTTGCCTTTAAGCACCAAGGGAATGTCTCTTTTAAGGTCTATGATAATTTAAAAACACAAAATTAGAGCACTTAATACCAGTTAACCTTGTTGACTCTGTACATGTTGACAGGAATAACTAAGAGAGCTTTTAATATTCTATGGGAGATTCATAAAGAAATAAATAAATTTAAAATTCTCTACATAACAAGGCCTAGAACTGAATGAAATTTTCAATGATATTAGAATTTGATAATATATATATATATATATATATATATATATATATATATATATATATATATAGAGAGAGAGAGAGAGAGAGAGAGAGAGAGAGAGAATTTCAACTTTGTCATCAGAACTGGAGGCTGTGAGAAGTCAGTGAAGGCTACAGTCGATCATCCTGGGTCCACATTCGTCATTCTTATCCTTCTGACAGAATACTTCACTTCTCCCACAGCAGAAGAAATATCTGTGACTCCATTACATAACTAGCATCTAAAAATATGGTACTGTATGTATATATGTTTTCCAATGGTACATTCTTCATAACTTCCTGAGGCAATTCATATGTCATCATTTATAGATCACAATATTGTTAAATGTTGTTTGTAGAAGTTATACTGTCATAAAATAAACACACAACTGGCTAAATTTAGCAACAAGAAACAATTATCCACAGTTTGATCAAAGATATATATATATATATATATATATATATATATATATGAGACATTTTTTGCACTCTAACAGAAAAAGGATTGAATCCAACATCTATCTTATGTCAATCCAACATAAGTCATTGGTTTTTCCATCTACTATTAATGTGTTTCTTATTATCACTGTTCTTTATTTGAGTTGATACTGATGGTGACATCATCAGGGAAAATGTTAATGTTCTTGACAACGAATAAAAAGAGTAGGGTCTTATGACGCTAAACAGAGTCTTATATTATTTTTTTCTAGGATTCTAGAACGGAAGAGGTTAATTGGATAATACCTTTGATTCTCATGGACTGATTGCACACTGTTTTCTGGAAAGGGAATTTGTGGTGAATATTTCTATAACTGCTCAGTTTCACCTGATGATTTTGGACATGAAAAAGCTGAGCATACCCCTTGGATTCTGCAATTGGGAAAATCAGCAGTTTATAAATGCTCATGCAGCATACTTGTGATTTCATGTAACTGGTTTATGTTTATTTTTATTCTTTATGTATTTTGCATTCAAAGCAAACAGTATTTAAAAACTCAATAATTTATGATAGAAATGGGAATAGAGATGGATAAAAACAACTGTCAAGAAGTTTCTTACAGCTTTCTTTAAATTTAACAAACATAACTGATAATAATCAAGGTAACTAAAAATGAATGTTGGTTAGAATTTATTTTTAATACAGTATACAACTTAGAAATGCCAGGAACATGCTTTGACACTGTCAGAGTAAGAATAAAAAAAAGTAAGATTTAAATCAGCATGCTTATTTAAAAAAATCAGTGCCACCTTTTTGTTAATGCTTAATATATTCAGAGCTCAAAATTATGTAATAAAAACTGAAAATTATGAACATTCACATGTTTAATCAGAATGGAAAAAATGTTCATCTAAATCATATAGTTTAAATGTCAAAATGTAATCAACACAGTTTATGACAGAAAGTATTAAAGCTGTAAAAGTTTCTGGAACTGTTACTAAGAATAAAAAGAAAGAAAGTATAAGTGAGAAAACAGCATCTAGATTCTCAAGCAATGTTGAAGGAATTTGTTTCAAAGTAAAAGTCTTGTATGACAACTGTGTTGGCTTTTATGTGAATGTGTCAGACTCATAGTAAGGTTTCTATTCATAGAATAAAACAGAATTTGGGAAATATATATATCTAGACACATTGGTTTATATCATTAATATCACAAGTAGAATTTTCTTTGCCAGATAAACTGAAATACAAATTTGCATATTTTTCACATAAATATTATAACCTAATACTTGCTTTCTTATAGGTCTGTAAAAATATTTAGAAATATGTGAATAGAAATACTGAGAGTGAAAAGAATGATGCTGTTGAGTACTTCTATGTAATCTAGAACATGAAAAAATAGGAGGCAGTTTATCTGTCTGTACATTGTTGTCAATTTGTATATTTGAATACTTGAAAAAGCTGATATTGCTCATCTTGAAAAATTTAAACGTTTTACTTTGCTAAAATAAAGTGAAATTTTATTAGTGACACTAATGATGGCTATGTAAAAATAAGTAAGGAAATTATGAAAATTGCATATATGAATATCACTGTCATAAGGTCCTACTATTCCTATGTATGAGAAAATGCATAAATTTGCTATGTTACAGATCTTAAGATCAAAGAAGCCTTAGAAGCCTTATTGGACTAAAATTAAGGTTGTGTCAGGATTGCTTTTCTCCTCTGAAAAGGAGAAGCTGTTTTGTGGTATTTCTTATTTTCACCACTAATTAGAGGTGTGTGCAAACCCTTGTCTGTGTTCTTCTATCTGGGTCTTCAGCCAATGTTTTACCACTTGGGTAAACATTATTCCATATTTCACAGTTCATCATGATTGTACTCTTCTGCCTCATTGTTTGAATTATATTGGTCCAAGTGATATTCACAGTCATACACAGATAATCCAACCAAATCTCCAAATCTCAAAGTTCTGCATCTTAATCTTTTAAATGAAATTCTTCTATATTTTTTTATTTAATCTTTTAATTAATTATTTATTTTTTTACACTCCAGATTTTATTTCCCTTCTGGTCCACCCTCCAGCTGTTCCACATTCAATACCTCCTCCCTGAACCCCTGTCTCCATGAAAGTATCCCCATCCTACCAGACCTCTAAACTCCCTAGGGCCTCCAGTCTCTTGAAGGTAGGTGCATCTTCTCTGACTGAACCCAGACCTGGCAGTCCTCTGCTTTATATGTGTTAGGGGCCTCATATAAGCTGGTGAATACTGCCTAGTTAGCAGTCCAGTGTTTGAGAGATCTCTGGTGTCCAGGTTAATTGAGAGTGCTTAGTGATCAGAGAAATGGAAATCAAAAAGACCCTAAGATTCCACTTTACACCAATCAGAATGGCTAAGATCAAAACCTCAGGTGACAACACATGTTGCCAAGGTCGTGGAGAAAGAGCAACACTCCTCCATTGCTGGTGGGATGGCAAACTGGTACAACCACTCTGGAAATCAATCTGGAGGTTTCTCAGAAAACTGGAAATAGATCTACCTGAAAATCTCAGAAATACCACTATTGGGAATATACGTAAAAGATGCCCCACCATGCCATATGGGCACATGTTCCACTATGTTCACAGCAGCCTTGTTTGTGATAGCCAGAAGCTTGAAAGAACCCAGATGTCCCATGTCAGAAGAACAGATACAGGAAATGTGGTTCATTTATACAATGGAATACTACTTAGCTATTAAGGAGGAGGACATCCTGAGTTTTGCAGGCGAATGGATGGAACTAGCAATATTATCCTGAGTGAGGTAACTCAGACCCAAAAGGACATGCGTGGTATGTACTCACTAATGAGTAGATACTAGCCAAAAAAAGTGCAGAATACCCATGATATAGTCCACAGAACATATAAAGTTCAACAAGCTGAAGGGTTCGAGTGAGGATGAGTCAGTCTCACATGAGAGGGAGAAGAGAAGAAATCAATCCCAGTGAGGGAGGGAGGGAGGGACTTGGATGGGAAAACAGAAGTGGCTGTGTGGGAGGGGAGGGCAACCTGATCTGGTACTGGGTGAGGGAAAAGGACTGAAGCCCTGAGAACCAGGAGAAAGAATGGAAACAGGCAACCTCAGGAGATAGGAGGTTGGGGGGAACCTCCAGAATGTACCAGAGAACTGGAAGGTGAGAGACTCTCAGGACTCAAAGAGAGGGACCTTAGATGAAATGCCCTACAGTGGGAAGAGGGAACTAGTAGAGCCAGGCTACAGCAGGAAGACAGGGCATCAAGTGAGGGATGGGGTTGCCCTGCCACAGTCTAAACTCTGACCCATAATGGTTACTGTTTGAAAGTACTGCAGAGATGGAAATGAAGAGGAGTCTGAGGAAAAGAAGGTCCAGTGACAGGCCCAACGTGGGATCCAGTTCAAGGGGAGGTTCCAAGGCCTGACACTATTGCTGAGGCTATGGAGTACTCATAAAAAGGCACCTATCCCAGTTAGTTGGTTGCCGCTTTGTCTTTTTGACAGTGTCTTTTGCCTTGCAAAAACTTTGTAATTTAATGAGGTCCCATTTGTCTATTCTTGATCTTAGAGCATAAGCTATTGGAGTTCTGTTCAGGAAATTCTCCCCTGTGCCCATATGTTCAAGGTTCTTCCCTAGTTTCCCTTCTATTAGTTTCAGTGTGTCTGGTTTTATGTGGAGATCTTTGATCCACTTAGAATTGAGCTTAGTGCAAGGAGATAAGAATGGGTTAATTTGCATTCTTCTGCATGTTGACCTCCAGCTGAGCCAGCACCATTTGTTGAAAAGGCTATCTTTTTTCCACTGGATGGTTTTAGCTCCTTTGTCAAAGATCAAGTGACCATAGGAGTGTGGATTCATTTCTGGGTCTTCAATTCTGTTCCATTGATCTACATGTCTGTCACTGTACCAATACCATGCGGTTTTTAACACTATTGCTCTGTAGTACAGCTTGGGAAATGATCTTTACCAACCTTACATCTGACAGAGGGCTAATATCCAATATATACAAAGAACTCAAGAAGTTAAACTCCAGAGAGGCAAGTAACCCTATTAAAAAATGGGGTACAGAGCTAAACAAAGTGTTCTCACCTGAAGAATATCTAATGGCTGAGAAGCACCTAAAGAGATGTTCTTCATCCTTAGTCATTAGGGAAATGCAAATCAAAACAACCCTGAGATTCCATCTCACACCAGTCAGGATGGCTAAGATCAAAAACACAGGAGACAGCAGTTGTTGATGAGGATGTGGAGAAAGAGGAACACTCCTCCACTGCTGATGGAATTGCAAGCTGGTACAACCACTCTGGAAAGCAGTCTGGCGGTTCCTCAGAAAACTGGGCATGACACTCCAGGAGGATCCGGCTATACCACTCCTGGGCATATACCCAGAGGCTTTACCTGCATGCAATAAGGACACGTGCTCCACTATGTTCATAGCAGCCTTATTTATAATAGCCAGAAGCTGGAAAGAACCCAGATGTCCCTCAACGGAGGAATGGATTCAGAAGATGTGGTATATCTACACAATGGAATACTACTCTGCAATTAAAAACAATGAATTCACGAAATTCCTAGGCAAATGGTCAGATCTTGAAAATATCATCCTTAATGAGGTAACCCAATCACAAAAGAACACACATGGTATGCAGTCACTGATAAGGGGATATTGACCCAGAATCTCGGAATACCCTAGACACAATCCGCATATCAACAGATTTCTAAGAAGATGGAAGGAGAGACCCCTGGTCCTGGAAAGACTGGATGTAGGGGAACGCCAGGACAGAGTTAGGAGAGGGGGTTGAATGGAGAAAAGAGGGAGGGAAGGGGGCTTATGGGACTTTCGGGGAGGGAGGAAACGGGAAAGGGGAAATGATTTGGAATGTAAATTAAAAAAAAATAAAATAAAATAAATAAAAAAAAAGGCACCTATCAAGACTGCCCTCCTGAAAACCCAACAAGCAGCTGAATGAGTCAGATGCAGATGTTTGCACCCAGCCAATGGTCAGAAGCTGCCGACCCCTGTGAATTAGAGAATAGCTGGAAGAAGCTGAGGAAGAAGGTGACCCTGTATGAAATCCCCTTACACAAAGGGTAAGATTTTCATGGATCTGAGGTTTTAGAAAATAAACTTTTTTTTGGAGGTGTTGAGATTTTACCCAGATTCAAATACGTTAATGCACAGCTGAGCTATTCGTACTGTTGGCCCTGAAACTAGATATCTTGAGGAGGAAAGGAATTTCTCTGCCTATACAAACATATGTGGAAAAAACAATACCTAATTTTGTTGAAAACAAGACAAAACACTAAACATATAGGTTGATAAATTTTAGGATTGACAACAGCAATTAAATAGAAATAACAAATTCTGAAATTTATTCAAACATTATCAAATAATTCATCATAAATTAAAGATACATTAAAAGAGAAATATACTAAGTATAGCTGATAAAGGATATTTTACCAAGTAAATCACATGAATAATATAGTGAAATAAAATTTTAAGTTTATATCCAAGTAGCTAAATGCTTTGAGAGTTCACCAGGTTCTTATTCAATTTAAGAGAAACAGTCTTTTTTTTTTATCTGACAAGTCAAGAGCTTGGAGAAGGAGTGAGAGACAGTTCTTATGGTACACCTATTTATCCTTCAGTCTTTAATAAACTTTGCAGATGCAAAATGTCACTTAGTAATTTATAAAACTCAACACACACATATAGATTATATAAATAATTCATTATTTTATATGATAAATTATTTGTCATATATAATTATATGTTATATATAAGTGAAGAATTTGTGAGTAATTTTCAGCACTATTATTTGGCTATTTTACTATATCATAATTATTAGATAATTAAGTGAAACTCATTTTAATTTAGAATTATTTGTTGTAACACCAAGAAATGGAAAACTTAACATCACCCACTATTTATTATCTGCTGCCTTTTAGTTTGTGTCTATTTATTTTGCTAATGTTCTCAGTTGAACTTTTGTTCATTGATTGTTTTTAACTTCATCCATCTGTAGGGTTTTTTTTATATAAACACTACTGTACTGGCTAGTTTTGTGTGTCAACCTAACAAAAACTGGAGATATTACAGAGATAGGAACCTTCCTTGAGGAAATATCACAATGAATTCCAGCTGTAAGGCATTCACTCAATTAATGAACAAGAATGGGAAGGCCCAATGTAGGTGGTGCCATTCCTGGGCTGATTGTCCTGTATTTTATAAGAAAGCAAACTAAGCAAGACAGGGGAAACAAGCCAGTAAGTAACATTTCTCTATGGCTTCTGCATCCATACCTGCCTCCAGATTTCTACTCTTTGTAAGTTCCTTTCCTAACTTCCTTTGGTGATAAACAGCAATCTGGAAGTGTAGGTTGAATAAACCCTCTCCCCTCCCCCACAACTTACTTCTTGGTCGTGATGTTTTAGGCAGGAATAGTCTCTGACTAAGACAAATACTTAAATTACTTTATTGTAGATGAAATAATGTTTCATTATGACATTTTAGAAGGTATGTATAGGGTTTTTAATATGCCTCTTCTCATTACCATTTATTTGTTATTTCATAAACATTTTTTTGATTTATTTACATTTTTAAAATTTAATATATATTTATATAAACTGTAACCCTTCCTTCCTCCAATTCCTCATGTGACCTCTCTACCACTTTCTCTCAATTTCATGATCTCTTCCCTTTTTTTTTTTTTATTTTTTGGTTCTAATTTTTTCATTTAGTTAATCACTTTATATCCAAATATCTGCCTCTCCTCCTCTTCTTTCAGTACCCCCTCCCACAGCTCCTCCTTCCAACTACTTCCCGTTCTCTTCTGGGAGTGGTGAGGACCCCTGAGTATCACCCTGGCATATCTATTCTCTTCAGGAGTAGGTACATTCTTTCCCACTGAGGCCAGATAAGGCAACACATTACGGAAATGGGATCCACAGACAGGAAACAGATTTAGGGGACAGCTCCAACTCCAGTTGTTCAGAGGCATGCATTAATACAAAGCTGCACATCTGCTACTTTGTGAGTGCATATGTGTGTGTGGGGGGGGAGGTAGTGACTAGGTCTAGCCCATACCAACTCTTTGGTTTGGTAGTTCAGTACCTGGGGGATCCCAAAGGTCCAGGTAAGTTGACTCTGTTGATCTTCATGGATTCTCTATCCTCACTGGCTACCTCAATCCTTTCCCCAACTCATTCAAAAGACTTCCAGAAGTTCTAACAGTGAAGGCTATGGAGCCTGAAGAGGCTACCTCCTCTGCCAGGCAGGGATCTCAGTGGAAGGATAAGGATAGCAAGCCATTCACAAAGTCTTCAACCCAAAAAATATGTCCTGCCAAGGATGTGAGAGAGATCACAGTCTACTTAGTGCTTCCCATATATACATGTGTTAGTGTAGACTAGTTAGTATTGAATAACGTATGAGGTAGCTCTTCTGTAGAGAAAACTGACTTGTTCTCTGTAAACATCACTGATTTCCTGTAATTTTTGACTTGGGAGTGGATCTTGTGTAATTACCTTATCAACATTAGCTTGACAACTGGTGTTCTCATAATGTTGTCGTCTTTAGCCAACCATATTGTGTGGACTTCAGTGGTGTAGCTTCTTTTCATGTGCAGACAATATCCAAGGTTCTGGTCCTCTGAATTTTACAATATGTTTTTGTTATATCTTCTGTAAATATTGCTGAGCCTTAGCTCTATGGATTTCATCATCAGCTGATTGATTGGAATGTGTCCCTCCTGGGTCACTTACTCTTTACATCTTGATCGCTTGTGGATTTCTGATATAGTCTAGATCTAGTTCACGAATAATCTTCCTTGATGAGGGGTGAGAGCTATACTTAATCATGAGTATAAGAAAAAGTGTTTAGACTACATGTAGAAACTATATTGGTATAGGAAAACAGACATAATACAGCCTCCTTGTTACATTTTGACCACCTCAGACAGAGGTAGTTGCCAAGATTTGCATTACCAGGCATGAACTCCTTCCTGGACAGAATCTTAAATCAATTTGATAGCTGTTGGTTACCCTCAGCATGGAAGTGCCACTAAGACACTTTTTTGTTTATCTTTCTATGCTCTTCACTGTTGCGGTTTTTAGACACTTTAGTAAAATATTTATTGTTATTTCCCATTGACAAGTTTTATAACATCATCAGGTACTACAAGAGCTGGTCCTAAGGGTTGAAGGTTCCAGATTATGCTTTGCTAAATTCTTTCAAATACTGTGTGTGAAGTGATATCTTCAAGTTTTGGAAGGAAAGCAAGGTCAGTAGCCTTAAGTTATATTGTTTCAGGAGTCAGAACAACCAGAAGCTAAGGACAAATCATCACCTTTTTACTCTTTCACAACTTGCATTCTATTCTTGTGGGATATTTTGAATATGTTCTTTTATTTTTCTTTGGCTCTATACATGAGAAGAAAGCATAAAATACATGCACTGTTTTTATGAATCTGGCTTCATATGATAATTTCTACTTCATTCCAGTTGTCTTGCAAATTTCCAGACCTTTTTCCTCTTAATGAATATATAGCATATACTGTGTATACTTATATAATGTTCTCCATCCACAAATATAGTAATAGCCATCTAGACTAATTTTATGACTTGACTAATATGAATAGCAGTGAGAGAGTACATTTTACTTAAATCAAAAAGCAATAATCAGAAAAACAAGTAACAAGACATCTTGATGAGAATGGAAAGTACAAGGAAGCCCTGCATGCTGTTCATGGAATGGGAATTAATCCAGGCAATATGAAATCAATACAGATTTTCTTCACAAAGTTAACAATAAAACTACCTTATGATAAAGGTATAACAGTACTGCTTATATAAAGAATCAATAGTATCATTTAAATATTTTTTAAAAACTGTATTTTATCATTGTCTTCTTTAGAAAGGAAAGTTTGGCAACACAATGACATATGCAGAAACATTCATTGTAATGCAATATTTTAATGTCATACTTGTGGAAAAATGCCACTCACACACTCACTCACATACATAAACATGCAAACATACACACATTGTATTATTTTTAAGGTGAAGTCTTTTAGTTCTCTCAATAAACAGAAGTGATAAGCATTTATACTGCATTGAGTATCCTAGAGATACTCACACCTGTCTGCCTACAGTACTCTCCATTCATGTCACATGTGGGTCCTTAGGTGTGGACACATGACTTAGTCAACCAATTATTAAATATGAATTCAGAAGGGGCACTGACTGCAGTTTTCATAGAATACATTTCAAGCATTCTAAATAACAAATAATGCTAATTTTGATATTACTTTTCTTTACAACTCCAAAGCTGTAGGTAACCTAGTCAGGGGAGAGAGAGAGAGAGAGAGAGAGAGAGAGAGAGAGAGAGAGAGAGAGAGAGAGAGAGAAGCTAAATTTAAAGTAAAAAATAATCCCTCTTTCTATCTAGAGTAGTGTGGCTATTAAACATCAAACAGTCCCTTTGTAACTAATTTAATGCACAATTAGAGATAGGGAGAAAACTAGGAAATTATATCAGAATTCACAAGATGACTGTGGGCTTCCATAAATGAGATGTTTCTATTTCAGAATGACACAAGGGAAAGTTTAAAATGGATTGTGCATCCCTAGTCTAAAATGTAAGGCAGTTTAGTATTCCAAATATGATGAGAAAGGTTTGCCTTTTGGGTATGTAGAATTTTGCTGAAATGAATTGTCATAGTCTGATAAAGGTGATAAATAATGATTTAAAAATTGACTACCTTTCTGAATAACTCAATCTTTGCCATAACTGTTGAATTAGGTAAGTCATTTTAAAACTATAGTAGTTTCATGTCATAGAAAATGACCCTTGAAGAACAATTCATAAATTAGAATTATAATGTCTTAATGGATTAGATTATTTCCTTGATTTTCAGAGTATGAGTACAGATATATGATAAGTTGATGAGTAACACACATACTTGCACAGAATTAGAATGGCTGTATCGACATGTATAACAGAGTTTTACAAGAATCTCCAGATATTTATAAAAGAATACACATCATATTCTGTAAAGTTTAAGTTCAATACTATAACTTATCACTTTTTATTAGATAGCCATATACTTATTAAGCTTTCCAAGTTGATCTATCAGTATCTATGAAACATGTAAATAAATTATGATGAGATTGTAAATTCATACATATCTCCTTATAGAAATAAAACACGAAGAGATCTGTGTAACCTGATGAAGTCAAATGTGCTTTGATGGGTTCTGAAGAAAAAGTGTCAGAACAAAATGAAATAACTGTAGCCCAAAGGGAAAATGAGGGAAAAAATTCAAAAGTAGCCAAAACTAGTGATAAGCTACCTAAAAATGTGTAGGGAAATGTATGTATGGCATGCTGTAAAGACATGAGCTATGCTGCACATAACTCCAATTACTCTTTTCCCTGGGAGGAGAGGTCTTTACAAATGATGGCTATGGGATCTCTGCTATGTAATACTGGCAATCTTACTCTCAGGAAAACACAGAGACACTATTAGCCTTAAATCCAGTTAGGGTGTTTTGATGAGAGTATGATTCTTTCAGCAGTTGTGTCGGCCTTCCAAAGGGATTTCCTCCTGTTACTGTGCCACTATGGAAGCAGTGGCCAGGCCCATTTCAGAGGAAATCTATTGTTTAAAACTGAACTGAGACAGCAGTTGTTGGCGAGGATGTGGAGAAAGAGGAACACTCCTCCACTGCTGGTGGAATTGCAAGCTGGTACAACCACTCTGGAAAGCAGTCTGGCGGTTCCTCAGAAAACTGGGCATGACACTCCCGGAGGATCCGGCTATACCATTCCTGGGCATAGACCCAGAGGCTTTACCTGCATGCAATAAGGACACATGCTCCACTATGTTCATAGCAGCCTTATTTATAATAGCCAGAAGCTGGAAAGAACCCAGATGTCCCTCAACGGAGGAATGGATTCAGAAGATGTGGTATATTTACACAATGGAATACTACTCTGCAATTAAAAACAATGAATTCACGAAATTCCTAGGCAAATGGTCAGAACTTGAAAATATCATCCTTAGTGAGGTAACCCAATCACAAAAGGACACATATGGTATGCAGTCACTGATAAGGGGATATTAACCCAGAATCTCAGAATACCCTAGACACAATTCGCATATCAATAGATTTCTAAGAAGATGGAAGGAGAGACCCCTGGTCCTGGAAAGACTGGATGTAGGGGAACGCCAGGACAGAGTTAGGAGAGGGGGTTGAATGGAGAAAAGAGGGAGGGAAGGGGGCTTATGGGACTTTCGGGGAGGGAGGAAACGGGAAAGGGGAAATGATTTGGAATGTAAATAAAAAAAAAAGAAGCAGTGGTGACAGGGTTATAGATATGTATAAAGCTGTAGTCATAAACAATAAGACAGAAAATACAATCTGATTAACAAACTGCAAAAAAAAAAACTGAACTATCTGGGAACATGAGTAGTGGGTAATTATAAGTTTAAAGGCTAAATTTAACCTAAGGAAGAGCTACAGGCTTTGGAGGTAGGAGTCAAAGGATAACAAGGAAAATTGGCAAGTGTTGTATGCAGGCAACAGTTAATTCATCTCAGATGCAGGAAGAAAGGTAACTCCAACATCGGTGGGTTACAGCAGATCTTATCAACTGAACATTGTCACGGTGTTTGGCAGACCTGAGCCAAAAGCCAGTGATAGAATATGACAGGAAAGTGCCCATGAATAGTGACAAAGGAGGCAAATTTCCAAAATGGCCACTGCTTCCTCACCCTCCTAACATGAGACAAAAGCTTTGCAACATAGAATAAAGGATTTATAAGCTGTTAATTCCCATGAACAGGACTCTGGCTGATGGACTGGCTCTACGAGTTCAATGCTCCATCAGGACAAGTCACACAATAGTTCTTGGCCAATCAAGCACACTATATTTATTTAAACTGACCAACTTCAAATTAGGAAAGGTAAACTATTCATATACTTTAAAAGCCCCAACTCAGGAGACTAGACTGGACTTTTAGGGTTTCTAAGTCAAGCTCCTGATATATCTGTTGTGTATGAGTGGCTTCTAATCCCCAAATAACTTTGTTTCTACTGTTGGTTTTTCTGTGTTGCTTGAGATTTCTCTGTGCTCTTGCCTTATAATTTTTTAATACTCAGAGAAATGGAACCTGATCAAGATACCTAAACTGTATCATGTTGGGGCCAAATCTCTGGATATTTTCTGAGCACTTTATCATCAGTGGGTGGATAATGGCTGGGGGTACCTGTTGGTCATGAATTCTAAAGTTACAGAGGAATTCTTGACATCAGCTCCATCATGACAATTAGTAACCAAAAGTCGGAAAGGATGAAGATAGGTCTTCTAACTGTTTTAATTTTTTCTGCATTTCCAAATGAAGCTAGGAAATACCATCTAGTCAAACAATTAGCAATCTCATGGCACATGATTTATGGAGTTTTGGTAGGCAGACTCTATTCAAACCATATTTAGGTATAAATATAAATGTAAATGTGTCCAGCAGAAGGCAATTGTACAGGAATAATGGAAACTATTAAACTGACCATTCTCACAGATATTTGTCCACTGCAAGTACAAACTACAGGAAAGGCAAGAGTCCACAGCTCAACTCATCCTCATCTTTCCATGCATTTTCTCAACTTTCAAGAACACTGAAAGAAAAGCGTCTAATACTCCATCTACTTTTTTTTTTTTTAATTTTCATTTGGAAATTTTATTTTGTTTTTGCTGGTCATGCAATTTCTTTTAAATTCTAACTAAATATTTGGTAGTATTTTTATGATGTTAGATTAATTTTTTCTTAATATTTAGCTTGTTTATTTGAAGAATTATATGTATTAGCTCCTGAAAATTACATTTGACAATTCCTAGTGTTCTAATAGGATATAATGAGTATATTTATTGTATTGTATACATATTTAATGATCTACATCATGAAAATTATAAGAAACAATATGCTTATATTTTGCATAGGTTTATATTTATGGAATATATCTAAAGTTTGCTACAAAAGTTTTAAACAGGCTCATAATACTTTCCTGAGAATGTAAAAAACTCATGACTTTCAACTTGATAGGATGTAAAATCTCTATTAAATCAAACATTTGGGCACATGAATCAGTTAATTGAGGAAAAGAACATTGAGGGTTAGAGGTTAGGGTTAGGGTTAGGAGTTAGGATTAAGGTTAGAGGTTATGGTTATGATTAGTGTTAGGGTTATGGTTATGGTTAGGGTTAGGGTTACTACTCTTGATGCTTCCAATAAATGTTTGTGTCCTAGACTGAAAAGTCAGAAAGCAAGCTTAGTCCTGGCACCCATTACTCTCTGATTTCTGACTTCATTCTTTTGGTTCAATGATGACCTATAACATTAAACTGTAAACCAAGTAAACCCAACTTTCATTAAACTGAATTTATTTTACATATACACTCAAGAGTTTGCAATAAAGAATTCTAGGAACAACAAGAGGGAGAAAATATATAGTGCTTGTCTTCCTTATTGTTTCACTCAATACGTAATATAGTATTATTCAATTTACAGTATGTGACATAGCTTTGTTCTTCATTGCTGAAAATTCAATTTTTGTGTTTATAATTTTCCTGTTATATATACCTCTTTTTGAAAATCAAGTCAGATCTAATAACCTAACTATATAAAATAGTTCATCAGTAAAAATTAGTGTGCCAGAATTTCTGTGATGTGTTAACTTGGAACCTTTTCTCTAAATACTCAGGAATGGTACAATAGCATCATATCATTTAGCTTTTTTTGTTTGTTTGCTTGTTTGTTTGTTTCAGTGTTTTGAGATACCTCCATACTATTTTCATGAGTCTGGACTAGTATACATTCCTGTTTCATGTATAAAATATTTCAAAGTTGTCAAAATCTGTGTGTACATATACTGCTATTTGTTTTCCTAATGACTGCTGTTTTGACAGGGGGAAGATGAGACCTCAGTAGATATGAAACTAATGAATGAATAAAGAAATAAAAACTAACAGCTACAGCCATCTGATTTTCCACAAAAATGACAACATCATATACTAGAAAAATAGCCACTATAAGGAAACGGTGATTAGCAAGACTAGATATGGTGACATAAAAAAAAAACAAGATCTATATCTGTACTGGCTGGTTTTGAGTATCAACTTACAAAGGCTGGAGTTATCACAGAGAGAGGAGTTTCTGTTGGGGAACTGCCTCCACGAGAACCAGCTGTGGGCATTTTCTCGATTATTGATCGGTGGGGAGGGCCCCTTGTGGGTGCTGCCATCGCTGGACTGGTCTTCTGGGGTTCTATTAGAGAACAGGCTGAGAAAGCCAGGGCAATCAAGCCCATAAGAAACATCCCTCCATGGCCTCTGAATTAGCTCCTGTTTCCTGACCTGCTTGAGTTCCAGTCCTGACCTCCTTTGGTGATAAGCATCAATTTGGAACTGTAA
This sequence comes from Tokudaia tokunoshimensis, assembly GCA_036184795.1. Classification (NCBI taxonomy): domain Eukaryota; kingdom Metazoa; phylum Chordata; class Mammalia; order Rodentia; family Muridae; genus Tokudaia; species Tokudaia tokunoshimensis. Next base: position 20,051,776 of record BTHU01000016.1, read on the forward strand.
GCTGAATAAACTCTTTCCTCCCCAACTTGCTTCTTGGTCATTATTTTTGTGCAGGAATAGAAACACTGACTAAGACAATATCTCAAACCTTAAGAAATGATATAAAACTTAAACTGACAACGAATAGCACAGATGAAGCATTTCATTAGGTAGTAAGGACTTTAACTAAAGGGCACTCAAATAAAATAGTGTAAAACTTTGAGATTTAACACATGGGATGATAAGATATTATGAAATAAGATAGTATTATATAATTAATGTAGTATTTTAGAAAAAAAATATGCTCATCAAAATAAATGGTCACAAGAGTGAACAGGCATCCTTATGGAACTAGAAAATTTTATTTTCTACATATCTATGATCTAAAGAACTGAAAAAAGAATATAAACAAGAAAAACCAAACTGTGCAGTCGATAAATGTGCTTAAAATCTGAAAGAGATTTTATTTTTTTATTCTTTTTATTTTTATTTTCTAAGTTTTTTTATTTACATTCAAAATCATTTGTGTTTTTGATCTCAGCCATTTTGACTGGTGTGAGATGGAATCTCAGGTTGTTTTGATTTGCATTTCCCTAATGACTAAGGATGATGAACATCTCTTTAGGTGCTTCTCAGTTTGACTTCTTCCTTTCCAATTTGTATCCTTTTGACCTCCTTTTGTTGTCTAATTGCTCTAGCTAGAATTTCAAGTAATATATTGAAAAGATATGCAGAGAGAGGGCAGCCTTGTCTAGTCCCTGATTTTAGTGGGATTGCTTCAAGTTTCTCTCCATTTAGATTGATGTTGACTACCGGTTTGCTCTAATTGCTTTTCCTATGTTTAGATATGGGCCTCAAATTCCTGATCATTCCAAGACCTTTAGCATGAGAGGATGCTGAATTTTGTCAAATGCTTTCTCAGCATCTAATGAGATGACCATGTGTTTTTTTTCTTTGAGATTGTTTATATAGTGGATTACATTGATGGATTTCCTTATATTGAAACATCCCTGCATCCCTGGGATGAAGCCTACTTGATCGTGGTGAATGATCATTTTGATGTGTTCTTGGATTTGGTTGGCAAGAATTTTATGATTATTTTTGCATCGATATTCATAAGAGAGACTGGCCTGAGATTCTCTTTCTTTGTCGGATCTTTGTGTGCTTTTAGTATTAGCATAATTGTGGCTTCATAGAACGAGTTGGGTAGTGTTCCTTCTGTTTCTATTTTGTGGAATACTTTGAAGAGTATTGGTGTTATGTCTTCTTTGAAGGTCTGATAGAATTCTACACTAAAACCATCTGGACCTGTGCTTTTTTTGGTTGGAAGACTTCCAATGACGACTTCTATTACTTCAGGGGTTATAGGACGGTTTTTATGGTCTATTTGATCCTAATTTAATTTTAGTATTTGGTATCTGTCAAGGATATTATCCATTTCCTCAAGATTTTCTAGTTGTGTTGAATACAGGCTTTTGTAGTAGGATCTGATGATTTTTGAATTTCCTCAGTTTCTGTTGTTATCTCTTCCTTTTCATTTCTGATTTTATTAATTTGGATGCTGTCTCTCTGCCCTCTGGCTACTCTGGCTAAGGGCTTATCTATCTTGTTGATTTTCTCAAAGAACCAACTCCTAGTTTTGTTGATGCTCTGTATGGTTTTATTTGTTTCTACTTGATTGATTTCAGCCCTGAGTTTGATGATTTCCTGCATCTACTTCTCTTGGGTGTATTTGCTTCTTTTTGTTCCGGGGCTTTCAGGTGTGCCATTAAGCTGTTAGTGTATGCTGTCTCCCGTTTCTTTTTGGCGGCACTCAGGGCTATGAATTTTCCTCTTAGCACTGCTTTCATTGTGTCCCATAAATTAGGGTATGTTGTGCCTTCATTTTCATTAAATTTTAAAAAGTCTTTGATTTCTTTTTTTATTTCCTCCTTGACCAAGTCACCATTGAGTAGAGCATTGTTCAGCCTCCATGTGTATGTGGGTTTTCTGTTGTTTTTGTTGCCATTGAAGACCACCCTTATTCCATAGTGATCTGATAGGAGGCATGGGATTAGTTCTATCTTCTTATATCTGTTTAGGTTTGATTTGTGACCAATTATATGGTCGATTTTGGAGAAGGTACCAAGAGGTGCTGAGAAGAAGGTGTATTCTTTTGTCCTAGGATGAAATTTTCTATATATATTTGTTAGTTCCATTTGGTCCAAGGCTTCAATTAGATTCACTATGTTCCTGTTTAGTTTCTGCTTTCCTGAACGAACCATTTCAGAGAGCTGGGTGTTGAAGTCATCCACTATTATTGTGTGAGGTGTGATGTGTGCTTTGAGCTTTAGTAAAGTTTCTTTTACGAATGAGGTGCCCTTGCATTTGGAGCATAGATATTCACAATTGAGAGTTCTTCTTGGTGGATTTTTCCTTTGATCAGTATGTAGTGTCCATCTGTGTCTTTTTTGATGACCTTAGGTTGAAATTCAATTTTATCTGATCTTAGGATGGTTACTCCAGCTTGTTTCCTGAGACCATTTGCTTGTAAAATTGTTTTCCAGCCTTTTACTCTGAGGTAGTGTTTCTGTTTGACACTGAGGTGCGTTTCCTGCACGCAGCAAAATGCTGGTCCTGTTTCTCTATCTAGTTTGTTAGTCTATGTCTTTTTATAGGGGAATTGAGACCATTGATATTAACAGAGATTAAGGAATATTGATTATTGCCACCTGCTATTCTTGATGCTGTCTTTATGTTTGAGTGGTTATCTACTTTTGGGTTTGATGCAAGAAGGTTACTATCTCGTTTTGTCCAGGGTGTTGTTTCTCACCTTGTATTGGTGGTTTCCACCTATTATCCTTTGCAGGGCTGGTTTTGTGGAAAGATATTGTGAAAATTTGGTTTTATCATGGAATATCTTGGTCTCTCCATCTATGGTGATTGAGAGTTTTGCTGGGTATAGTAGTCTAGGCTGGCATTTTTGTTCTCTTAGTGTCTGCATGAGATCTGCCCAGGATCTTCTGGCTTTCATAGTCTCTGGTGAGAAGTCTGATGTGATTCGGATAGGTCTTCCTTTGTATGTTACTTGGCCCTTTTCTCTTACTGCTTTTAATATTCTTTCTTTGTTTAGTGCATTTGATGTTTTGATTATTATGTGACAGGAGGTATTTCTGTTCTGGTCCAGTCTGTTTGGAGTTCTGTAGGCTTCTTGTGAGTTCATTGGCATCTCTCTCTTTAGGTTAGGGAAGTTTTCCTCCATAATTTTGTTGAAGATGTTTTCTGGCCAATTCAGTTGCAAATCTTCACTCTCATCTATACCTATAATCCTTAGGTTTGGTCTTATCATTGTGTCCTGGATTTCCTGGATGTTTTGGGTTACACGTTTTTTGCATTTTGAATTTTCTTTGACTGTTGAGTCAATGCTTTCTATGGTATCTTCAGCACCTGAGATTCTTTCTTCCATCTCTTGTATTCTATTGTTGATGTTTGCATCTATGACTCCTGATTTCTTCCTAATGTTTTCTATCTCCAAAGTTGTCTCCCTTTGTGATTTCTTAGTTGTTTCTACTTCCTTTTTTTAGATCCTGGATGGATTTGCTGAAATACTTCACTTGTTTGTTTGTATTTTCCTGTATTTCTTTAAGGTATTTTTGTGTTTCCTCTTTCAGGATTTCTGCCTATTGACCCAAGTTCTCCTGTATTTCTCTAAGAGATATTTGTGTTTCCTCCTTATGGGCATCCATCTGTTGACCCACATTCTTCTGCATTTCTTTATGCAGTTTTCGTGATTCCATTGAAAGTGCATCTACCCGTTGATTCATTTCTTTAAGCGATTTTTGTGTTGCCTCCTTGTGGGCCTCCATCTTTTGATCCATGTTCTCCTGCATTTCTCTAAGCGATTTTTGTGTTTCCTTTGTAAGGACTTCTAGCCGTTGATTCATGATCTCCTGTAATTCTTTATTAGATTTATTTGTGTCCTTCTTGTGATCCTCTAATAGCATCATGAGAAGTGATTTTAAATCCAGATCTTGTCTTTCACCTGTGGTGGGGTATCCAGGACTTGCTGCTGTTGGAGAGTTGGGTTCGGATGGTGCCATATTACTTTGATTTCTGTTAGTAACGTTCTTACGTTTGCCTTTTGCCATCTGGTTCTCTGGTGTTAGTTGGTCCTGCTGTCACTGGCTGTTGGTTGGACCTCCTGTGAGCTTGCAAAGCTATTTCTGACCCCCCATCTTACCGGAATTTCCCTGGCACCGATTTCTGGGGCCTGCCCTGCTCCTGAGTGACTTTAGAGCCCTGATGCCTTGCCCCAAGTGATGTTATATTGGGGAATCCCTGCACATCCAAAGGCTCAGCATAGTGGATTCCCGGAGCAGAGGTCGCCAAAGGGAGGCTAGTAGGCTCCCGCCCTGTGCAGGGGTGTGTGATCTCTCCCAGAGGGGGGAGGGGAGGGGGGTCTCTCTGCAGGACAAAAGTCCCACAGCAGAGCTGGTGTGTCGGTTACTGCAGACCTTCCCAGCACTTGGGAGCAGGGTACACACAAGCTGCCTGAGACCCAAGTGATATTATGCCCGACTGTCTCTGAGCCTGGGGTTCCCAACTTCCCTGATGATGGATCAAAGATGGAGGAGTGCACTCTGCACTCTCTCGGCAGTGCAGGTCACTCTGCAGGGGGGGTGGTCCACAGCAGAGCTGGCGCCCAGAGGACCGCAGCGCTGTCCAGCTCTTGGGTGCAGATGGAAGCCCCAACAGGCCGTGTCCCAAGCAATGTTATATTGGGGAGAACCTGGGTACCTGTCTCCTCAGTGCAGTTTACTCAGGAACAGAGGTCGCCAAAGGGAAGCTGGTAGGCTCCCGCCCAGTGTGTGTGTGGGGGGTCCCTCTGCAAGGCAGAAGTCCCACAGCAGAGCTGGCACGCTGGTTACTGCAGACCTGCCCAGCTCTTGGGAGCAGGGTACACACAAGCTGAGACCCAAGTGATATTATGCCTGTTTGTCTCTGAGCCTGGCAGTCCCAACTGCCCAGGTGCTGGAGCAAAGATGGCGGAGTGCACTCTGCACTCTCTCTCTTGGCGGTGCAGGTCACTCTGCAGGGGTGATGGCCCACAGCAGAGCTGGCGCCCAGAGGACCGCAGTGCTGTCCAGCTCTTGGGCGCAGATGGACCCCAACAGGCCATGTCCCAAGTGACGTTATATTGGGAAGAACCTGGGTACCTGTTTCCTCAGTGCAGCTGATCCAGGAACAGAGGTCCCCAAAGGGAAGCTGATAGGCTCCCGCCCAGTGCAGGGGTGGGGGGGTCCCTCTGCAAGGCAGAAGTCCCATAGCAGAGCTGGCACGCTGGTTACTGCAGACCTGCCCAGCTCTTGGGAGCAGGATACACACAAGCTGCCTGAGACCCAAGCGATATTATGCCTGTCTGTCTCTTAGCCTGGCAGTCCCAACTGCCCTGATGCTGGAGCAAAGATGGCGGAGTGCCAAAAGAGATTTTAAAATGAGAAGTAAATATCCAAATAAATATTTTTTTAAAAGTGGGCAACTATTTTCATCAGCAGGAAACTACAAATGAATATTGTTTGGAATACCATTCTGCATATAATGGTATTGTGCAGAGAACAAATAGCAATAAAAGGTGGCCAGGAGATGGAGAATGGGAAACCATTATTTATGTATTGATGATAGAGTGAAGAAGAGGAAGGAGAAGAAACAGAAGAAAATGTAATAGGATGAGAAGAGGAGGGAAATGAGGAGGAAGGGGAAAAGGGAAAGAAAAATAGAAAGAAGTAAAGAAACACAGAAACAAAGAAGAGATATAGAGAAGAGGAGGAGAAGGAGCTACTATGACCCAGCAACACCCTTTCTTAGAAATACTGGAATGGCTACAAGTCAAAAATCCACAGAGATTCTCAGCTAACTACTTGTAATATTGCAAAACTGAAAGAACTAGAAGTCATTACATTAAGCAAAATAAACTAAGAAAAAAAACACCTTTTTCCCTCATGTTAAGCCTAGATTTAAAGTACACATGTCTAGAAAAAGAATCTTAGGATGAGAGGATAAAATCTTACTGGAGAGGGTAAGAGTGGACAATAGATGGTGACAAGATTCATGTGACAGGAAAACAGATGGGAAATATAGATGACAAAAGGGACCACAGTAAGAGGAAGTTAACATAAGTGGCAAAATATTTTTTAGCAAAGCATAATAACACATGTGAATACCCACAACAGAACCCCAAACTTTGTCTATACAAAATAAAGATAACATCATGTTTGCTTAAGAAAAGGGAATAACACTTAAAATGTAAATAAAGAAAATATCTAATATAAAAAGAAGTGTTTGAATTATCCAGAAAAGTCTTAAATTAGGAAATTATTTTGTGAATGTTTTATACACTTTCTCACCCTTCGTCCCTATATCTAAAGGTTTTCTGTTGGGTATTTAAACTTGCATTGTATAATAAAGATTTTTCATGATTATATACGATTATATTGTGGTCTATAACCATATAGCTTGATGGATCATGTCTCATACTGTGTCTCTAAACCACCTGTTAAAATATATCATCTTTAAGGGAGATTCAAGAGTGTCACTATTTCCAACTAATACAGTATATAAACAGTTCTGCTATTGGCAGTATCAAGCATAGTCTGCTGTAAACACATTGAATATTACTGGCATGAGCACTTCTAACTTTGTCAGCAAGTCTTCTCAATTTACCTCATTATACTGAGGAAATTAAAAAATTCACAAACATGAAGGTATTTTAGTGTAAAAATTCAAGAAGCAAAGTAATTAAACAAGTGCAATATTATAAACAATTCACTAGGAGAAACAGAGCAGATATTTAGGCGTATTAACATTCTGATTCTCCTTCCCTTCCTTTCTCCTGATACAGAACTTTCTTTGAGAACCCCAGCTCCCAAATAAAAAAAAGTAGAATTATGTTTATTATGAATGCCTAGGCTTGTTCCCAACTAGGTTGTAACTTATTGACCTGAAAAATTTTATTCTAAATTGTACCATATAATATTATATATTTACACACACACACACACACACACACACACACACACACACACACACACACACACTCCATCAAGCTTGTTAGTTAACTCTCCTTTTTAGCCCAAATCAGCTTCTTCCTCTTCATCTCCATGGCAAATCCTCTAGTACTGGCTCTCTTCCAGAGTTCCTACAAGCCAGGTTCTTCCTCTGTATCTTCTTGGAGAATTCTCCAGTACTGTCTTTCTCCCAGAGTTCCTATGTCTTCCTGGAACTCCCACCTTCTACTTCCTGCCTTTGCAAAAGGTCATTAGATTTTTAATAAACCAATCAGAAGATGGGAGAGGAAGTGTTTACAAAACACTGAAAACACTGAGACGGAGTTGCTTACAATACTGAAGTTGAGCCTATAATTAGACCTTTGCTGTTTCAAAATTCAGCATTTGTGTAATACAGAGACAATCTTTACACAGCACATAATACCAATACTCTAATGTTCTACTCGTTTTTAGTAGTTCCCATTAGAATTATGTCCTTCATAAACTGTAGTTTAGATTACTCTTGACAGTGTTGCAGAGTAAGTGTGGTAATGCCCACTTGCTAAAAACATGATGGTCTCGGAGAAAAGCAGAGATGGAGGTAGAACTACAGAGTGAAATCAAAGTCATTTTGTCAGGCATAATGCCTTCTGGCCACATTTTTCTTTGTTACTTTCCTATTTGAATTTACAAGGAAAAAAAGCATGCCTTCACTTTTAGGTAAGTTTAGCAGTATCTCAGCCATAAGGACACACCATTCGTAAACCCTGGCAAATAGATCTGTTCTCACTGTGTGAGTAACTATCTTCCATATGGGAACTCTGGTAAGGTAGATTCAGAAAGGAATTTTTTTTCCATATTGTTAGAGAACTTTCCCAAGGAAGCCAGAGAATTAGCTAACTGTTGGAACAGAACTGACTATGGGATACCAATGTTTCTGTAGTTTAGTTTCCTACTGGCACACTGATGACTTTCACCATCACTGTTTGGCAGCCATTAACTTTGAAATCTAATATTCTTTTGTAGTGTTCAGCTTTTCTTGTCATCGTGACACAAACTGCAATGACCTTGGGAGATGTAACGTAGATGGAAAAATTACCTAGATCAGAACATCCCATAGAGCCTTCACAGAGCTGTTTTTTTTTTCATTTTTCATTTTTCTTTTTTCTTGTATTTTGTTCTCTCTCTCTCTCTCTCTCTCTCTCTCTCTCTCTCTCTCTCTCTCTCTCTCTCTCTCTCTCTCTGTCTGTCTGTATCTGTTTTATGCTGTATCTTGGAGGTCAAAGGAAAACATTTCACCAGTTTTAGATTTTGCTCTTCCTAAGTAGAATCCATGGAGTTATCTACTATAATAAGAACATAATGATTATAGATACAGCTAGCATAACATTTTCCCTTCCACTTTGCATGATTTTTGTTTCCTTTCCTTTCCTAATTGGTTTGGCTAGTACTATGATGAACTACAAAAAAAATCTTTCAAGACTTCACCATCAAATATGATGTTTTCTGAACTAGTCATATAGACATTTATTGTTCTGTGGTACCTACAAATTACTGATTTTAAAATTTTCACCCATGTACCTTAAATTTGTAAATATTTTATCTTGTAACAATAGAGTTGAGCATATAAATTTCCCCTCATTCTCTTTCTATTCTATTCTTTTACTGTATCATACCTTGTATAAAACTCACATTGACACAACTGAGGCTTGTTTGAAGATAATATTAAACTTGAATTTGTATTGTCTTGCTCAAGATATATGTATTGTATTTTCCAGAAATATTGAGCATAATTTTAGTTTCTTACAATGTAATTCTCTTTCTTCCATAAGTAATAAATTATCCTCTAAAACGATTCTAAGATTATTGTCCTCTCTAATATTATAGAAGATTGTGGGAAAGATGCTGTTAGTTTCAACTGTATGAGGGAGAATTTTGGTACATTAATTATTGTAGGGATGTTTACTTAGTTGTTTGTTCAAAACACCCTTTATTACCGATTCATTTTCTTCATGCACTGTCCATCTTTTGTATATTTCCATTAATTGGTGTAGGAAGAATTTAGATTACTAAATACATTCATTTCTTACATCTTTAACTGAGTCATGTGGAAATATATTTACAGAACTTTTCATTGTCTTAAAGTTACATTCCCATTTTCATCTTAAAATTTACTTAAATATGTTCTACTTTTTCTTATTCTGGTTAAGTTTTTTTTTTATTTTTATTTCTTTCAAAATTTAATCATTGAGTATGTAGACATGTTCTATTATTTATCAGATGTCTTTATTTTTGTTTAATTGATATTATTTACTTTGAAATATTTAATTTATATATTTTGTTCCTAAAAATAAAATAGTATAAAATTTATTTGAATAAACTTTAAAATTTAAAATTTTTAAAAGTATAAAATTTTTCTATTTCTTTTATTTTATTTTGGCAATAATATTTTTTACAATATTTAACAATATTTCTATTGTTACAAGATAAAATATTTGCAAATTTAAAGTACATGGGTGAAAATTTTAAACCAGTATTTTGTAGGTACCACAGTACAGTAAATGTCTATATGACTAGTTCAGATAGTTGAGGTTTTTTGTTTTTTATGACCCTGGTTGTCCTAGAACTCTCTTTGTATACCAGGCAAGCCTTATACTCAGATATCTGCTTGCCTTTACCTTCCAGGTTTAAAGATACAGTGATGTAAATCTGTCATTGTAAATCATTTTTCAATGCTGGTTCTTAAGGTAGAGGTCGTTCTAGTCTCAAACACTCAATCGTCCTGACTCAGCCTTCCAAATAATGGGATTATAGGGCAACACTATTAGACACAGACTACTTTATTTTTTTCTTTTTCAGGGATATCTTACATTTTTTTTCATTTATTCTTCTCTCCATCTGAATTGCTTTCCCTCCCTCTGCTCCTCCCAGCCTTCCCCCTACATCCCTTCTCCCCAAGATCAATTCCTCTTTTATTTTTGCTTTAAAAAGGAGTAGGCTTTCTAAGGATATCACCCAAACATGGCATAAAAATATACAATAATACTAAACACAAACCCACATACCAAGGCTGGAAGGCCACCTAGTAAAAGGAAAAGAGTCCCAAGAGCAGCTGAATGAGTAACATAGCTGCACTTCTGCTGTTAGGAGTCCCATGAAAAAGCACACATAACAAATATGCAGAGGACCTAGCTCAGACCCCATACTGGCCCTGTGATCATTACTTCAGCTTCTCTGATCCTCTTTGAAACTTGCTTGATTAATTCTATGGACATGTTCTCCTGATGTCCTCAACCCTTCTGAATCATACAATTCATTCTTTTCTTTTGTGAGGTTCCAAGGAAAGGGGCTTGATGGAGACCTCAATTTGACCTCTCTTTCCTCCTAATATTTTGCTCTTCTCCCATCAGCTGCTGAAAGAAACTTTTCTAATAACAATTGTGCTAATCACCTATCTATCAGTATAGCAGAATATAATTAGGAATTATTTTATTGATTTTTTTTTCTAGTTTAGGTCTCTGGGCTCTTCAGTTTCTGGTTCCTGTTCATCCAGACAATATCTAGCATGGGTTCCCTATCATGTTGTAAACCACAAATTAGACCACTCTCTAATTCATTCTTTGGCCACTCTCATAAGTTCTGTGCCTTTATTGAAGGCAGCATAGGTAGTAGGTCAATAATTTCATGATTGGTTGGGGTCCTAGTCCCACTACAGGAAATTGCCTACTTGCAGAAGACAGTTGGTTGAAGCTCCATATCCTCCATTATTACGTGTCTTCACTAGGGTTACCCTTGAAGTACCTTGGAGTTCCTCCCAAACTAGGGTCCAGATTGTCCTCCATTGTGAAAATGCTCTTTGATTCCAGCCAATATCTCCTACACCCTCTCACCCCATTCCTCTCTTTTACATGGAGACCTTCCCATATTCCACAGACCCCAGTTCACCTGCAAAATCTATTCCATTACCCTTTGAGCCATCCTTTTTACTTGCACTTCTGGGTCTGTAGATTGTGGCATCATTATCATTTCCTTAACTTTCCAAATGTACCTACAAGTGAGTACATACCGTGTTTGTTTTTCTAGATTATCTCACTCAAGATGATTTTTTTCTAGTTTCGTCTATTACCTGCCAAATTCAATATGCCATTTTTAACAGCGGAGTAGTACTTTTTGTGCAAATGTATCTCCTTTGCTTTACTTTATCTATTCCTCTTTGAAGACATCTAGGTTGTTTGCAGAACAGACTTATGAATAATGTTGCTGTGAACATAGTTGAGCAAGTGTCTTTGTTGTAGGATACAGCATCCTTGGACTATAAGACAAAGAGTGGTATTGCTCATTTTTTTGAGGTAAATAGTTTAATAAATTATTTATTCCATATTTCATAAATTTAAAATTATTACTTTTAATTCTTGTTTGTTTCCTACATATTTTCTGATATTTTATCTGCATTGTTCCTTCATCAACAAATTTAACACACATACAGCTCTGATATTTCTGAAATTGGTTATGTCATTAGCTTCTGGTTTTATTGCATTATGCTAAAAGCAATGACTGATATAAAATCAATCTTCAAATTTGTCAATTGTGAGTTTGACTGTGGTATGAATATGCATATTACAATGATAATCCAAGTATTGCAAGTAGTAATGATAGTTATGGAACCATTAACAAAGTAGGTCTATTAGTTCCCAGTAGTGCAAGTATTTATTTTTATTTGTTATTTGATATTTTATTTATTTACATTACAAATATTATCCCATTTCCTAGTGCCCCAGTTTCCACTCCAAAAACTTCCATCCCATCTCCCCTCCCCTTGCTTCTATGAGGGTGCTCCAACATCCATCTACCCACCCACTCCAGCCTCACTGCTCTAGTCCTCCCCTACATTGTACCATGGAAAACCCCAATTCCATCCCTCCTTCCTCTGATTATATAAGGGAGTTCCCCACCCACTTAATCCCACCTACCCTCCCTGACATTACCCTACACTGGGGCATCAAACCTTCACAGGACCAAGTGCCTCTCTCCCATTGATGCCCGACAAGGTCATCCTTTGCTACAAATGCTGCTTGATCCAGGATCCCCTCCATGTGTACTCTTTGGTAGGTGCTTTAGTCCCTGGGGAGCTCTGGTGATCTGGTTGGTTAATATTGTTTTGCTTCACATGGGGTTGCAAACCCCTTCAGCTCCTTCAGTCCTTTCTCTAACTCCTCCATTGCAGACTGCATGCTCGCTGCAATGTTTGGCTGGGAGCATCCACCTCTGTATTTCTCAGGCTCTGACAGAGCCTCTCAGGAAACAGCTTTATCAGGCTCCTGTCAGCAAGCATGTCTTGACATCCACAATAGAGTCTGCATTTGGTGACTGTACATGGGATGAATCCCCATGTGGAGCCATCTCTGAATGGCCTTTTATTCGGTCTCTGTTCCACACTTTGTCTCTTGGTTTGCTCCTGTGAGTATTTTGTTCCTCCTTCTAAGAAGTATTGAAGCACCTACACTTTGGACTTCTTTCTTGAGCTTAAGTGGTCTGCAAGTAGTAGTTTGTGAATTCTGAGCTTTTGGGCTAATATCCACTTATCAGTGAGTGCATACCATGTGTGTCCTTTTGTGATTGGGTTACCTCACTCAGGGTAATATTTTCTAGTTCCATCCACTTGCCTAAGGATTTCATTAAATCATTGTTTTTAATAGCTGAGTAGTATTCCATAAATAAGGCTTCTATGAAGATAGTGGAGCATGAGTACTTGCTATATGTTGGAGCCTAACTTCTTGAGTTCTTTATGTATATTGTATATTAGTCCTCTATCAGATGTAGGATTGGTAGATCTTATTTCAATGTTTGTTGCTGTTTTGTCCTATTGATAGTTCTCTTTCCCTTACAGATGCTTTTTAATTTTATGAGGTCCCATTTTTCTTTTTTTTTTTTTAAAGATTTATTTATTTATTATATGTAAGTACACTGTTGCTCTCTTCAGACACTCCAGAAGGGGGCATCAGATCTCATTACAGATGGTTGTGAGCCACCATGTGGTTGCTGGGATTTGAACTCAGGACCTCTGGAAGAGCAGTCAGTGCTCTTAACCGCTGAGCCATCTCTCCAGTCCGAGGTCCCATTTTTCAACTGTTGATCTTGCTGTTCTGTTCAGGAAAATTTCCACTGTGCCCATGTAAGGCTCTTCCCCACTTATCTCTTCTATTATATTCAGCATATCTGGTTGTGTGTGCAGGTCCTTGTTCCATTTGGACGTGAGCTTTGTACAGGGAGATGATAATGGATCAATTTACATTCTTCTATATTCTTGACTGTCAGTTAAAACATTACCTTTGATTGAAAATGCTGTCTTTTATCCACTGGATGATTTTAACTTCTTTCTCAATGATCAAGTGACCATAGGTGTTAGGGTTCATTTCTGGGCCTTCAATTATATTTCATTGGCCTACTGGCCTCTATACCAATACCCTGCATTTTTTATCACTATTGTTCTGTAGTACAGCTTGAGTTCAGGGATAGTGATTTTTCTGAAAATTCTTTTATTGTTGAGAATAGTTTTTAATATCCTGGGTTTTTGGTTATTCCAAATGAATTTGAGAATTCCTCTTCCTATCTCTGTGATGAATTGAGTTGGAATTTTGATGTGCATTTCATTGAACTTATAGATTGCTTTTGGTAAGATCGTTATTTTTACTATATTAATCTTGCCAATCTAGGAGCATGAGAGATTTTTCTATCTCATCCCATTTAGCCTTTGAGTCGAGGAAGGTTACTGATTTATTTGAGTTAATTTTATATCCAACCACTGTGCTGAAGTTGGTTAACAGCTATAGTCATTCTCTGGTGGAATTTTTTGGGTCACTTAGGTATACTATCATATTATTTGCAAATAGTGATATTTTGATTTCTTTCATTCCAATTTGTATCACTTTGACCTTCTTTTGTTTTCTAATGAGTGCAAGATGTTATAAAAAATTCCAGTCATTTCATGAATTTCTATGGGTTACTATTTCTCCCCATATACTCTCTTTGTATTGACAGTTACAAGTTGGTAACAAGTTGGTTTTTAAAATGCAATGATACATTGACCAATTTCTTGTCAAGACATAAGGGTCATATTGTCTTGACCATGGAGTGATTAGACACATGGAATAAATGGGTTCCTTCTCTCTATGAAGATAATCTGCCTTAGTTATGGACCCATTAGTGATTCTACCTATATCATATAACTTCAAATACATGGCCATTCACATGGCCACATTTAAAATCTATGGAGAACAAAACCAAACCAAACTGCATAAATACAAGATAGAAACTAGTTGAGGTTGTAGGCTGTCAGGTAATAGAGGAATTTAAGACAGACTAGGGAGAATTGTAGAATACCAGAATTAACTTTAAAAACTCAACTTACTCTTGTATTTTTTTTAATGTAACATCAGAAAATATACTGGTGTGCTACAGAATCTGTCTTCAAGAATGGTCCCAAGTGTACTTGTGAATCTATGTATCCATGTATGTGACTCTGCTGTAATTTGATTGGCTGTTCCGTATACACCTGTAATGTGTACTTTTTAGAAGAACAATTTAAATTGTTCTTAATTTAAATTGTTCTGTTTGAGGCTAAATATAAAGAATTAGAGTACAATATTATAATCCAACATTGTACAATACCCTAATCTCTACATTGTGTTTTATGTGGGAATACAGTTGTGATAATTTTGGAGATATATATTTATAAATTTTGCATTCTCTCAAACACCCCCTTTCCTCAATGTAACAATGTTATTTGAGCCCTTTTCAGTGTTGATCTAAAGTCTATTTTATTGGATGCAAAAGTGGCCAATATGCTTTCTTTTGGTTTCCTTTTCATTAACTACCATTTTTTTATATACTATGTTTCAGTCTGTATATCTGTTGAGGTGATTTGTATATACTTTAGGAAGACTTGAGCTGTGTTTCATTGGCTCATTCACTCAGTGGCTTTATGCTTATTGATTAAATAATTTAGACTCATTAAATCCAGATAATTAATTTTTCTGTTTACTTTGAAAGTTTCTCATTGCTCCTTCCTCCTTCCTCTCTACATTTAGTCCTTTCTAATCAAGGATTTCTCAGGCAATATTCTTTGGTTCATCAGCTTTATTTGGTATTTTCATGTTACTATAATGCTTAAAAACATTTCATTCCAATACCATTTAAATCTTTGATATTTATGAGTTTTGGTATTGATGTGTTTCTCCTAATTTGAAAGCATTCTCCTATTAATTGTTTATATATGTTTTATATTTAATATTTTCCTTTCTTTCACTAACTACTATTGGTCAAAATTCATCATTATTATATATATATATATATATATATATATATATATATATATATATATATATATATATAAAATGTTTCATTAGAGATTTTCTTCATTCCTTTCATTCTTTTATTCCTTTCTGACAATTTCACATTCAAGAGCTTCTATGTTAAGTTCACATTTTCTTTCTCTTCATTGATTTGTTCTAATATTGCTGAGCACATTTATCATTTCTTTTCAGTCATAGTCTATTTATGCTATACACACATATATAACATATTTAAGTATACATATTATGAACAGATTTCTGTGTACAATTCTTTTTAAATTTGTTTATTATTTTCTTTCCTTAAATTGTTTCCTTGTAGTTTACTTTCATTTACTGATCTTCATTAATTTGTTTACTATTACTTGTGAAGCATTTTTGTATCTTTTTCTCCTGGGAATCAACTATTGAAATATTATTGTATCCTTTTGGTGCTATCTTTATTATTTTGTTTTGTCTTTGACACACTTGAATAGAAGTCAGCACATATCGAAAGCAGAGTCTTTCTCTACTACACTAGGACAGATTTTTTAGGAAATTCTCATATCATTTACTTTTACTCAAAATTTTAAATATTTTAGATTGTGTGTTCGAGAATATATTTCCTACTAGTATCTTTTGACATACTGTTCTGATGCTAGGTCAGAGAGTGACTAAAAACGTTTCTAAAGCCAATATAAACCAAAATAGACATATTTCTTGTGCCTGTGGAGAACATCATGGAAACTAGAGTCACAAAGCAGGTCAAGAATCTTTAGATCCTCACATGCTCATTCTTTGCTGTGTAAGGCCTTGGGGAAAATTGTACAATTTGAACTAACAGAACAGCTCAGGAATAGGCCTAGAGTCCAGTTCCATTGTGTTGGGTTTGGAGTGAGTGTCTATGATGACAACTTGTCTATTGTTAGAGTTAGCATGTCACCCAGAAACACCTAGGACATGAGAAGATGGATATTCTAAGAAGTTTGAGTATTCAAATTTGATAGCTGGAACTCTTGTCTTTTGGGATAAGCCTAAACTAATTCTAATACTGGGCCTGGTTTCTGGGGATTCTGAAGCTTTGAGAAACCTGTGTATGTGGGTCTATAGCCACAGATCAAAACAATGGCATCTTATCTAATTGAGGACAGACTCATGGATCTGTGGGCATTGTTTGCTGATACCAGTGACTGATGACTCTAACTAGAGGCAGAATGATAGCAAAGAAAGTTGCCTGGAATCTGGAGCACCAGTATTAAGCCTGTGGTTTTGGCTCACAAGAATAATCCTAACACATGAATTCATGACTGTGTACAACACTAGGTTCGACTGTAATAGAAATGGAGTAGACAAATAGCCTATAAGACTGGACTTAGGTACTGATCTGAATCCTGTGTATATAGATCCTCACCTGGTAAGGGAGATGAGGAGAACTCATATGGTATTGCTGGAGACTTAACACTTATATCAACATTGATCAATTTAGAAGCTAGATAAACAGTTACTGGTCCAATGACATATATGTCTGTATATGTATCTCTATCTCTACTATGTCTATGTCTACTATCTCTATCTCTAGCTAATCTATATCTACAGATCTTTTCAGCCTCATCCTTTGTCAGAGCTGAATCCAGTAACTAAAGCTATTAGTTAAATTCTGTTGACAGTCTACTCTCTTGAGTCCCCAGTATGACCAATAAAATCAATCTGATGGGAAGCTATGCCAGAAAGCACATGCTTTCCAAATGGATGGAGCCTTGAGCTGGTTTTTTTTTTTTTTTTTTTTTTTTTTTTTTTTTTTTTTTTTGCTTCTCTGCAGAGTGGAGTTAAAAGCTCAGTAAACACTCACGGCTTTAATTTTGCACCCTGCAGGGATGCTGATGCTGAATTTACTGAGGCATGTCTGTATAACAGGAAACAAACAAACAAACAAACAGTCATAAATTGCTCTGTTGCTCTTTTTTTTTTTCTGTCTTCCAAAGATGGATGGCATTTGTTCTGGTTTATCTTCACGTGGGTGAGAGGAATTCAGGCCTTCAAACACTTTCCATCCCTCCTTCTTTAATGTATCACTTATTATTCTGCTTCAATCTTTCACTTGGTTTCCTCGGGTCATATGAAAGTATTTTTATATCTATTTAAACAAATGTTTCTACAGGGTAAAAATACTAACATGTAAATTTCTAATATCCATTCAGTGACTTAGAATATTTACCAAAGTAAATAAATGCCCTTGTTTAAAACTATAGCCAAGATATATAGATGGAAGTCTTTCTAATCCCTTTGCTTGGAGTAAAAATGATGACACAGAGAACTCATAGAGTAAAGAAATATTAGTGATGGAACTAGTATTTGCTGTGAAATTTATTGTTCATGCTTTAAACTTACAAGTTTAATTAATCTTCAGAAAGTCTCAAGCAAAACAATAGTATATGAGCTGGAGGGAAAACTAACTCATAAACATAACTGGTTAATAAAGGTAGTGTACATAAGTCCTGGTTGAATTGACTGTTTTATTTTATTTTTTAATTGGATATTTTATTTATTTACATTTTAAATGATACCCCCTTTCCTAGTTTGCCCTCTGAAAACACACTTATTTCCATCCCTCCTTACTCTGCTTTTATAAGGGTGCTCCTCCACCCACCTACCTACTCCTGTCTCACTGCCCTAGCATTCCTCTACACTGGGGAATCAAGCAGTCATAGGACCAAGGACCTATCCTCCCATTGATACCAGATCAGGCCCTTTCAATCCTTCCCCTAACTTCTCCATTGGGGTCCCTGTGCGTGGTCAGATGGTTTTCTGTGAGCATTTGCATCTGTATTGGACAGGATCTGGCAAAGCTTCTCAGGAGACTGGTGTATCAGGCTCCTGTCAGCAAGCACTTCTTGGCATTAGCATTACTGTCTGGGTTTGGAATGGATCCCCAGGTGGGGCAGTCTGGAAGGCTTTTATTTCAGTCTCTGCTGAACTGACTTTTAAATTAATCCATTTTGTCTAAAGAATCTGAAATTTAATCACAACATTTATAATTACTTAAAAAAAAACAGAAAACACAATATTTGTTCAACACACTTTTCTTCCACAACCAAAGCAAATTTACTATGAAAGTTACAAAAATTTTTCTCCAAATCTTTTAGTTACCATATGCATTTAAATTATACTACAGTCCTAAAATATTCCTTCAACCTTATTATTTTATTTATAGATACTAACTCACAGAATGAACTTATTTTTTATTACTTTTAATTTTTTTTTTTTTTTTTTTTTTGCTTTTTCGAGACAGGGTTTCTCTGTGTAGCCCTGGCTGTCCTGGAACTCACTCTGTAGACCAGGCTGGCCTCGAACTCAGAAATCCACCTGCCTCTGCCTCCCAAGTGCTGGGATTAAAGGCGTGCGCCACCACTGCCCGGCTACTTTTAATTTTTTACAGTCCGTTCAGTACCTTCTTCCCAATCTGCACTCCCACAGTTCCCCATCCCATTCCTTCTTCTCTGTCTCCATGAGGATATCCCTATCACCTCCACCAGAACTCCCAACTCCCTGGGGCCTTAAGTTTCTCAATCATGTTGAGAATGTGGTTATTGTCTTTAGGCAGGTCAAGAAGTATGATGGAAACATTTTAACATTTTCTTAGAGAGTGAAAAATCATACTCTTCTTAGATTTTTATAAATCATTCAACATAACTTTAGAAGAGAAGGTTTTGTTTCTTATTTTTATTTTTCCCCTATCACTGAAATTCTAATGTTTTCTCTAATGAATATTGGAATGTATGTATGTATATTTACTCATCCTGTTTCACAAGGCATTAATTCATTGAATGAAGACAGAGAATATATTTTTTAAACTATATTTAGTCTTAATTTAGGTGTTCTATTTCTTCTGTTATTCAAACAATTTAACAATATAAAATTTTCCAAAATGCTTATGGCTTCATTGATATAGTCACATATTTATTTATATGAATGAACATCTTACTTTTTCTCACTAGGAAAGAATTAAAAATTATAGAGAAATAACTTCAAGTGTATTAATTTCATTAAATACTTTCATAACTAGATACTAGCTATGACCCTCCTTACTCCCACAATGTCCTCTTTACTTTCATCCCTTTTTCCAGTCCCAATGTCTGCCCACTACAGGTCTTGTAAATTGAATGATGTGCTCCACTTTGATGTCGAATTCTTTACTCTGAACCTTTTCTGTATGATTAACCTAATTTTATGTACAGCAAACTCTATGTCAGGAAAGAATTCCTCCAGAGCTTAATTTAAGCCTGGGGGCGTGGATAATACCTTCAATGACCAAGGTGGTAACTTCAGCTAGAGAAAAATAATGGAGCTTGACAATACTGTCAGAATCTGAGAGGTCTTATTTAATTCTGAAATCCACACATTCTAATATAAAGCATACTACTAAAATGTAGAATATGAATATTTATAGATATATTTTTAAACAAAGGCAAAAATATTATGTTATATCAAATGAATTATGTTGGCTAAATTTTCTCTCTAGTTGTCATGACAACCATATTTTTTTCAATAATATGTAGACTATTAAATGATGAGCTAGATGGGATTTGAAAGCATTCATAGAGACACATTCCATCAGCAGAACTCTTTTAAAGGACCATAGAAATATCATGCTTCAACACATAACCTTCTACTTTTATGCAATTCCTAAGGATGATAAAAAAAAAAATAAGTGAGGCAGTCTAGATTACCAAGGTCAGTGTTTCCCTTATATATTGTTTATGTCAATCTTCAGATTTAAAGTGAACCATATCACTGAAAACTGTGACTCTGATTGTCTAGCTCTTATCATAAGTGACTGGCAGATTATCACTTCCACAGAGAACTGTGTTTCAGGTAGTAACATTTTAAACATTACAAAGCATCTTATAATTATACTCATTCATTCCTTAGAGGTTTATTCTATTGTAATTATGAATGTAAAACATGTCCTATGTAGTTTTTGTTAAAATAAGACCAGCTTAAACTTGACTCAACGGCTCTGATTATTTTTTTTGGGGAGGTGTTGAAGTCTCCCACTATTATGGGGGGGGGGCAATGTGCGCTTTGAGCTTTAGTAAAGTTTCTTTTATGAATTTGGGTGCCCTTGTGTTGGGAGCATAGATGTTCAGAATTGAGAGCTCATCTTTGTAGACTTTTCCTTTGACCAGAATGAAGTGCCCCTCCTTATCTTTTTTGACAACTTTTGGTTGAAAGTCAATTTTATCCGATATAAGAATGGCTACTCCAGCTTGTTTCTTGGGACCATTTGCTTGGAAAATTGTTTTCCAACCTTTGACTCTGAAGTAGTGACTGCCTTTGTTACTTAGGTGGGTTTCTTGTATGCAGCAAAATACAATGTTGGGTCCTGCTTACATATCCAGTCTGTTAGTCTATGTCTTTTTATTGGGGAATTGAGACCATTGATTTTTTTTTAATTTTATTTTATTTTCTAAGATTTTTTTTATTTACATTCAAAATCATTTCCCCTTTCCCTTTCCTCCCTCCCCAAAAGTCCCATAAGCCCCCTTCCCGAATGGGGAAAAGAGGGAGGGAAGGGGGCTTATGGGACTTTCGGGGAGGGAGGAAACGGGAAAAGGGAAATGATTTTGAAAAGAAGGGCTCTGATTATTATAGTAAAGAATGTAATTCCTAACACACATACACACACACACATACACACACACACACAAACACACACACACCCTCACACACACACACACATACACACACACACACACACAAACACACACACACACACATATATATATATATATGCCTATCTTGTCTTTGTTATTTTGTGTTTATACTTAGATACCATAAGAATGTATCATAAAAAATAATGTTCAAAGAGTTATCAATTTAGGAGTAGAAAGATGTCTCCGCAGTTAAGAGCAAGTGATTCTTATATAGAGGACTCAATTTGAGTTCATAATAACCTGTACGTAATGTGCCGTCATGTTTGCCCTCCATGGATACTCATATACTCACATAGAGATAAACATGCTCAGGCACACATCATAAAAATAACATAAATCTTTAAAATTTAACCAAAATGTATCATATATTTTATGTAACAGAAATAGCAGGAATGATGTGGAATAGCTGAAAAATAAAATAAAATAAAATCATAGAAACTCTAGTGTCATAGGTTAATATTAGAGAAACAAATCAGTGCACAGATATAAGATTGAGATATTTCACTAGTTTTGTGCTTGCTGTTTGGTCCCAAATAATGAGCAGCCCTCTCTCTCCATGATCAAGTTTCCATGGACATGTCTGATCTTTCCCACTATGATTGATGAATCCCCTTAAATTATGACATTAAACGTTCCCCTTTGACAACATGTTTGTCCTGTATTCTGCCAAAGAAATGAGAAAAGTAATTAACTCAATACTTAAAGTTAAGCCATTACTTAGTATTCCTTGTAAAATTTAATTAGTTTTGAAGGACAGTTAGAAAAAAGAAGGGATATAAGTACTTGAAGGGTAGGTCAGTGGTTAAGTGTATTTGCTGCTCTAGCAGAGAACTCTAGTTCAGTTCTCAGCATTACATGGCTGGGCACAATGATCAGAAACTTTAGGTTCAGGAAATTTGATGTTCTCTTCTGGCCTTGACCGGCACTAGGCATGAATATGGTGTCCATACATACATGTAAGCAAAACACCCAGACACATACAATTTAAAGGAATTAAAAGGTAAAACAAAATATTGATTTCATTCTGTATGATTAAATATTTTATTTTAGGAATCCTCTAGCATCAGACAAATATTATCATCAACTGTGACTTTTATCTTCACATTTTAACTATTTTATTCTAGAGCAATCACCCCCCAGACACATATACAATTGCCTTAATATAAAAGGCAATTTAGATTTTCAGCCTGAAAGTATACAGCCATAACAGATTTCCCTATGTTGGTTCATCTTACATGTCTGGCAACTAATTCATGTTTACATGAAATTAAATAATCATTAATTTTGTTACAGCTCATATGTCAGAAGACCAAGGCTGCATTCTGGCATAAGGTAAATGACTAGTCAAAACAAGTTAGGATACATGAAAAGAAACATATAAAAATTTTGAGTGAAAAATTTCAGAACATAATTGGCTACTAAATCCTGATATATGTTCTTTTTACTATTCTTTAATATTTTCCTTCACCAAACTAAAAAAAAATATATAAAACTACTAATCCAAGATTCTATCATTATCCTGTTGATGAAAATTGACACTGGAGTGTCCACTTGCCAGTCACTGTGGTCTTGGTGGGCTAACATATCATCTTATTCAGATGATGCAACTGCTTTGGGAAAATCAGACATGATGCCAGGTGCACTCCATAAAATTTTTAAATTAGAATAAAATTGTGTACCATTTACTATTATTTGACATACTGAACTCAGTTGACTTAATTGTCTTATATTTAAAGTTAATGAGACACAAGATATTGATATCTTTATCATTCAACCAATTAGGCTTCCATTCAACAAATTGAAGTCAGCTATAATCCTAGAAGGACATCTGTACAGGGCACATTTTCCCTGCATCATAATAGAAGCTAGGTAAATTAAAAATTAATGAAGAAAAAAATTAGAATAAAATAAACAATGAAAAACATCTCTTCTATTTTATGCATAATGAATACAGAGAATTTCTTCCTACTTAGGCCAGATTTTTAGTATAATATCCCATGCAAATGCAAATGATTTCAGACATTTTATTAAAATATGTTAATTTTTATTTTATTTGTTTACTTTCTGATGATTTTCTTATTCTATGTAGTACATTATTTGTGATTTGCTTACCCAAAATATTTGTCAATTTTAAACAATATTACCAGCTTCCTATATTAATCTATACTGGGTTTTTCCTTCAGCAGTCTAAATACTACTGTTTATATAAGTTTGGGTCTTTCTACTCTCACTTGTAATTATCTCCTTCATTTTCAATAACTAGAGATATCAGGTGCTTCTTTGGCCAGGGAAAGCATCGTCTCAATGACATAGATATGGTTTTGACATTTAAATCACTTCCCTTTCTTCTTTGAAATGCTTAATCTAAATCTATGTGTTCCATGGGGTCATGCTTCAATTTTCTGATTCTTAAAAACTGAACTTTGAAATAATGTTTTTGGTTTGTTGTACTTTGTTCATAGATCCTTCATTTGAAAGGCCTGAGTTCTTTAATTTGCACTAATTCTTATTCTACAAATTACTAGTTTTATCATTGCTAGTCTAGAGAATTGTATTTGTAAATATTGCAAGAAAGAAATAATTATATTAAAATGCATATCAAGACAGATATTAAATATTGCAAGTACCTATGTCTCAGAAATGCAATTTTTATGTAAATGTTAATCCTCCAACTCTTCATGCATAATTCTTAAATTTGAATTATGTTTTTCTGGAAACACATAAGTTCTATTAAACAATATGATTTGGACTATTTTACGGTTCCCTGAGGTTTTACTTGTGATATGATAATGATTATTGAGTATCTTGTATTATTATCTAAATTTTATTCTTTAGCAAATATGATATATTATATTTAAATTTCATATTGAAGTACAATTATATCATTTCTTTTCCCTTTCTTCCTTTAACTCCTGCCCTGTCCTCCAAATTATAGGCTTTTTTTACATGTAAACATAATATATAAACATATCAATATATAAATGTAACCAGCTGACCCTTTTTCATTTTGCTTGTATGTATATGATTTCAGGGAACTATCCACCTAATTGTTTATCCAGTACCAAGTAATGTACTTTCAGAATCTACATACTTCTTTCCTCTCGTGTATTATAAACAGATATTTTCTAATCCAAGAATAAAATTGCTAGGAGAATCTATTGAGTAGTAAGTACAAGTGTCAATGTTAACATAATACCAAAAATATCAAGTAAAAATCCCATGAAAGCTGCTTAATGTTAGGTTTGATGGTGCAGGGCTATAATCAGAGACACAGAAGCAGAATAAGATCAGACATTTAAGACCAACATGAGCAAATTACTGAAATATTATCTCACAATTCCAAGTAAGAAAAAAAGTGCTAAAGGCATAGCTACAATGATAATATGCTTGCCTATTGTGAATGAGCAAGGCCCTGTGTAACTGCCTAGTATAACTGAAAAATATAATTAACGAATAAATAAAATGTTTGCATTAGTGTATTAGTCAGCTTTCTGAAGGAATCACAATTATAACGGGATTAATTAACAGATTAATTTTGTGAGTGGTTTCAGACATCATTGGTTATTTGACCCTCTTGCTTCGACTGGTGCCTCAGTGAGAAACTGTGGTGGAGGAGTCTGTTCACCCCAGGGCTTCTGGGATGCACAAAGAGAGAGAAGAAACCTTGTTTCAAGTAGCTTCATCAAGGTTATATCCCGATGTATCCTCTTGATTTGGACCCATTATCTATGTATTATATCACATCTCAACAGCATCACAGGCTTAGAGTCATGTATTCAGTACAGGGCAATTCAGAAACTAGTTAAGATCCACTGAAAGCAGTCAAAATGTACTAGATCCCACACAATTAGGATACATACACATAGGCCTAAGCTTTCTGTGGCTCAGAACAAAAGAACATTGCACTTTCTTAGACTGTACTTTTAATCTGTAAAAGCACTTTATGCTTGCTGAGAAAGAGGCTGCTCCAGCCTGTTAAATATCCTTGGTTGCAGAAATTGTGCAAGGAGGGAGATGTCAGTTACTACAACAAGTAGATGTTTTGATGATGTTGGGTTTTATATGGACCCTGTGATCCTGGAGATGCTGAGGGTGGGAAAGAAAGTACATTGAAGAAAATTTCTATTCTTTCTGTTCCAAAAAAACAGCATACTGATATAGATTAGACTGAGACATGCTGCCCTAGTTAAGCTGCTCTCCTCCTAAGCTTCTGACCTTTGACCCATCCCCAGTGTGAGTCAAAATAAAGCACCTCCTTGAAAAAATACCAAAAAGAGCAGCAGGATCAGAGATAAAGGGTTTAGTATGCCACTCTGACTCATCCCATTTCTTGTTTCGAACCCTGCTTACTCTCTCAATAAGAAGAACCAACCAAATCACCAGTTAGTAAAACTACTTAGATACTTGCAGATCTACCAATCTGAATTTTCTGTTTGTTGCAGCAATCTCCTAATATTGTCAACCTCCCCATAGCCCATCCCTGGCAGTGATCACTCTGAATTATGTTCTTCACATCATACCCAACAAAATTCTAGTAGAGATGATCATGATCAACTGTGCTCACATCTCTTTGTTTTGTTTTGTTTTTAATTGACACAGGCTGTTATTGACTTCAAGGTAAATCTGCCATGCAAATGGTGATGACAGGATGAAATGAAATAATTATTCCCAGATGCAACTGGAACCAGAATACATGAACAAAAGATTTAAGGCGAAAGGGAACTAGTGACATGACTCAGTGATTCAGGTTCCTGCTGCCAAGCCAATATACCTGAGTTCTACACTCTGGATTCACATGGAAGAGGGATTGATTCCTGTGGTTGTCCTCCGACCTAAACAGGTAAAACATGGTTGATTTGGAATGTAAATTAAAAAAATAAAATAAAATAAATAATAAAAAGAAAAAAAAAGAAAAAAAAACACCACACACACACACACACACACACACACACACACACACACACCATTCATGCAGGCAGCCACACTCTAAAAATAAATGAATTGAAGTAAAAATAAAGAAAATATTAAACAATGTTTCCTTACTTTCACAAAATTGTAATAATCAGTATATATTTTTATGCACACTGGATTCTATTCTCTTTTTATCATGATATCATCATAAGTTTAATTCCTGTTTCCCAACATATTGTTCATGATGCTCTTGACTTTAAAGTTTGATTAGGTTGTAGGATGTGATTTTACAAAGTTATCAGAATTACATTATCTATAGAAACTTGATCATTCCTACAGAATTAAATTAATGTCATAATGTGCATTTGTTCATTTTTATGAATCATATGTTTATATTTTAATCATTAATCATTAATATCTTAGAAAGGAATTATCAATCTGATGGGTTTTTATCTTTTCTCTCATTTTCTTGCTTTCCTTTTTTTTTTTAATTTTTTAACATTCTGAACACAAAGATATTCTCCTTTTCCTTTTTACAATTTTATAATGTTGTGAAACAATATCTGTCACCGGAAAATTAATGAATAGAGTTGATGTATATGGAAGTCACAGTGTAAAAATTATTACATTTTGGTCTGTCTGTAAATGTTTTGGTGAACTTATATTTTAATTGTTATATTTCAGATTTGGATAAAAGATTAAACAAATGACTAATTTACAGTCAGTGGTAAATTTTTCTGAATGTAAAATATCAGGAAGGTTCAAAATAAACAGCAAACAAAGATGTATGGATTATGTACATTTTACAGTAATATTGTAGTGCTTGCTTAAACATCAAAGTAAATAGTATACATGAAGAAAGAAACCTTATTATATTTTAGGTGTGATAAAATATACTAGGGCTCAATTATGCCACTAGATGGAGCATTTAGCACTATAGAATATTTTTAATGATTCTTCATTATATTTGAAAGCTATAATGAATTCAAGTAGTTGTAAAAACAATATTCTCCTAATGTTTGTGAAATTAATAATCACAAATTTAGCATTTTATAGCAAAAACTTACTTTACGACCATGAGAGCTGATAAATTGTGAGATTAGATTTTTAATAAGAAAATAATTCTGGACTATGCTAGTGGCTTTATGTATTCTTTTTGAAGGACCTCTGTGCTATACTCTGTTCTGGTGGGATGAATTTAGTATTTTCCCCTACAGTGTGTAGGATCCCCTTTGTACAGACTGACCGGCATGGTTCATCTTATTTGTAAAAGAATTCTAAGTGTTAAGATATATTTACCCTGATGATTCTGATGATTAGACTTCATACATTTGTGATCCTACACATTTAAACATTTTCCTTGTTTTTCACTGTACAACATTACAAAATTAAGTTAAGATGCCTTTACAGAGGGGAAAAAACAAATATACAACTGAATGCCTTTCCAGTGTTTTGCTTAATTTTCTTGCAAAAAGTGTGCTGCTAATTAGAACAGCACAAAGAAGTGATTTTCAATGATAATGTAGCCTATGTGAGTTGGTACTAAAATCAGATGAAATGAGTAGAAGGAGAAAGAGGAGAAGGGGAGGAAAGGAGGAGGAGGAGGAAGAAGTCATAGATAAATGAGAGTTAAGAGTAATGGCTCTTACACTGTCAATGTGTGGCTGGTAGAATCAGGGCACTATAAAAAGAGGTCTGTGAGGGGGTTGAACGGAGAAAAGAGGGAGGGAAGGGGGCTTATGGGACTTTCGGGGAGGGAGGAAACGGGAAAGGGGAAGTGATTTGGAATGTAAATTAAAAAAATAAAATAAAATTAAATTAAAAAAAAAAAAAAGAGGTCTCAGATACCTGAGATGGTGAAGGAGCAGCTTTTAACAGTCCTTAGGTTAGAGGGAGCCTAAGGGTACCATCCAAAAGTGAACAAAACCACATTCTCCGTCATTTGTAAAGGGCCTATTTCCTTCCATTATCTTCAGGTCAATGGGGCAAAATAAATGTAAAGAATGTATACAAGCTGTCTTCTGCTCTGATTAATTTATGTATTTCCCACTTTTAAGCCCTGTCTTCATGCCATTCTATTGTCCAGTTGGCATAATGAGACCAATAATACTTCTGCTATAGAATAATGTTATTAGTTGACTGTTTGGTATTGGCACGGCGAGAAATCATCAGATGAGCAACTATATGAAGTCCTCAAATTCTGCTTCATCAGCTCATTGACCAGTGTGAAATCATGGCCTTCTAGTCATTACAGACATGCAAATATATGAGAAAATTGCCTGAAATATAACATAATTAAGCATAAGAACAAGAAAAAGAAAACTCAAGGTAAAGCTAGGAATGTAGCTCAATTGGTGGAGTATTTGCATAGTATACAAGAAGCACTGAGTTTGATCACCACTAATACAGAAAAATCAATATAGTGCTGCATCCCTGTAACCTCAGCCATTGGAAGTAAAGGCAGAAGGATCAAGAGCTTAAGGTAATTTTCAACTACATAGTAAGTTTCTGGTCAGCCTGTCTTAAAAATATGAAAGTCAAAAAATTGCAAATATATTAACTATCCATAACTATTCAGTGCATCCATATATATGAATATACATACATATACAAGTATACAAATCATGTTATGATGCATTTATTATCTATTTAAGAGAAAAAAGAAAAAATGTAGCAGAAAAAAGAGATAATCATTAAATACTCAGACAAGACAGAGTGAAAACTGTCAAGTGTAAAAATCATTATGAATGGGACATTATTTGGAATGATATTAAACAGAAAAATTGTCTAAATTTAGAATTACTGTTATGAAAACAGGTATCCACCAAGAACAAATATTATCCTATGCTAGGACATATGTTTTGTATTTTTCATTGTAAATCTGAAAATTTTACTATCTAGGAACATAATTTTCATAAAAATTTACTATCTATAGCTTAAGGTTAATTGAAAAATGTTAATATAATATAAACTGAATACCTGGCAGCTATAATAAAAGATTAATAGCTATCTTCAGAATGTTTATATATTATAAAATTTAATAAGACCATTTCAATTGACTTTTAGAATTAGTCTTGAGCTTGTTTTTTATCAAAATTAAACCGTTTTCAAGGTTGTAGGTATTCTTCCAGAGCAGACTCATAAAAGATATGTTTTTTGTTGTAGGCACACACACAAGAGTCTAGGGAACACCAGCTGAGATTTCCACATTTTCCCCAACTCTGACAAAGAATTGGACTAGGGATGAGTGCTTAGGGAGAAAACACAACCCATCTATCCAAAAAGAGGAAACCACTTGCTAGACTAAAATTGAGCCAGTGAGGTGGGAAGCACCTGGTGCTCTGAAAAGAAAGTGGAGTTGTTCTCAAAATATCCTCCTTCTCTATTATCTAGAGATCAAAGGTCTTGCCTTTCCCTATGCTGTGCTATTATAGAGAGCCTCCATTGTCAGGGTGGGCATTTTACCCTTCTGCTAATTTTTTTCATCTGACAACCTTTATACCTCTCCTCAACCTTATTTTTCTACCTCGTCTTGATATTAAAATAGCTAGAGAAGATTGTACTTATGTAATTAGGATATGTATTGTGTATATTTTATAGGTATGTATGTATGTATGTATGCATATATGTATGTATGCATGTATGTATGTATGTGCATATTATATAACAATAGTTAAAGAAAATTATGTTAGAAGCCAAGAGATTTGAAGAGAGTATAGAGGGGTTGATTGAAGGCATTGAAAAATGGAAAGGGAAAGGGGAAAATAATGTAACTGCATTTTAATTTTGTAAATTCTTATTATTGTGCTGACTCAAGCCAATCACTACTATCAAGTTATGATGAAAAGTTTGAGTTTTAGATGCATAACTGGTAAAAATCGTTCAGTTACAGACATGTGACTGTCAACCATTGAAATATGAAAACACTGTCTTCTTTTTATTTATTCTTGTCTCATACAATACACCCTAACTGTAGTCTTCCTCCACCCAATCCTCCCAGTTTGTCCCTCCCCTCCTCTCTCCTCCAGTCCCACAGACACTCCATTTCTCTTCAGAAAAAAGCAGGTCTCCCACTTATATCAATCAAATATGGTATAACAAGATGCAATAAGACTAGGTAAAACCCTTCATATCAAGACTGGACAAGGTAGATAAGCATACAGTGTAGAAGTAAAATTTAACATTGATGTTTGTCTTTTTCCTCCTCTCAACTGCTTTCTTGTTGCTATGATAAAATATGTTGAGAAAAATAATGAATTGGAAAAAGGTTTCTTTATATCTCAGTTCCAGATTGTTATGCATTATTGCAGAAAATGACAGTGGAAGGAGATCAGGATAATTGGTCACACTGGATTCATATTCATGAACCAGAGAGCAAGGACAGCATGTATGCTGGGGTTCATCTCACTTTCTCCATTAAGAATGGTCCAGTCATCCATTAAAATGAGTCTTCTTATATCATTTGATGTAATCAAGATTCTATCTTACAGATCTCAGAGGCCCATCCATTTCCCATCTGATTCTCAATCCTCTTAAGATAACAACACTAACTGTTATATTTTATAGTGATGATGAGGTCACAGATTAGCTAAATAGAAACAGACTGAAGCAAAATAAAATTGAGGCTAGAGTTAAGACTGCTGGCTTACTTAGATTAGATAAAGATATTTAAATTATTTTGAAGATAATCAGACAGTAGACATTTTAATTTGCTGCCTGGATTTGTCACAACTTTCTAATTGTAATGCTTGTGAATATAAAATGGAAAATGATGTCACCTCACACTTTCATGAGAGTAGTGTTTAGTACCAGATTTTTCTAGAAATTCAGAAATAAGTAAGAGTTGTTATAGGAAACCAATTTTAATATTGCCCCTATAAACTGCTCCCTTATCAATTTGAAATTTAGTGTTGTCTATAGAACCCAAGTTTTCCCAGGTAAAGCTAATACTATAATCTTGATCTCTTATTCCAGCCCTTTGAAGATATAATTAAAAGACAAAAAAAATGTTTTATAATTTTGGCTAATAAAACACAAGACAGATTTGACTTGGAATCCTAAGGGGACTGAATCTACAGTCCCTTGAAGTGTATAGTGAACTCTCTTGTATGTGAATGGGAGAATGTTTTCAAGCAACTATGTATCATCTCTTATAATTTAAATTAACACTCTATCATTTATAATAACTAAGAAATACAAAAACCTACTTTAATAATTGTTATAGTGAAATATTTAGAGAAACATCACAAGTGTAAGATATGAAATTCGTCAACAAAGAATATAATTTTTCTAATTAGTTTTGCTCTGAACTCACAGTTATGGAAACTATGTGCTTATACCTCAAAATAAATGAATGTGCTGTTTTCTAATGTATGCAACAGAATAGCATAGCAGAAATGCAAATAGGGCTGCAAACATAGATTGTCTATGTAGTGTCAAGTGCTACAACAGTCTGACAATACAAAGGTGATATATTACCAATTCACTTCAACATATTTAAAAAATAAACTAACCCTGTAGTAGTTGTAAAATGTGACCATGATAGAGAATTAGGCTAATAATTATGGTGCATAGATACCTATTTAAATGTAGGATAAAATTATGAAGATTAGATTCTGTTCTCACATATAATGAAAAATATATCCATCAAACGTATTCTCAGACAAAGCTGAATGCACAGCAGCCTGACTTCTTTTCCTTCTAAAGACAGAATCCATATTTAAACATTCCCAAAATATGTAGAAACAATATAAATCCCATAGTAAGAACTCTAGAAATAGAAGTTATTAAATTTGTACAGTTTTAATATATCTATGCATTTGGCCATCACTCATCATGTATCTGGCATATCAATTCTTGACCTCTTTTTTGATTTTGAAATTGTGAATTGGTCATTTTAAATATTATTATTTGTTCATTTCAAGAATTATTTAAACTAAGAACAAAATAAAATATATAGCCAATATAGATATCTGAACATTGACCATTAATGAAATAACAGATGTGATTTGTCTTAGCAAGTACAGAATTCATTATTAGTATATCTTCCATCAATAAAACAGAGTTCTTTAGTTGCTACTTTGACTTAAAAAGCAATTAGTATTTGAAAGTGTCACTGAAAACTGCGATTTGAAACTAAGTAAATAGCTACTACCAGATCAAGTCTCGTAAAGAGTGTATTACTCACTTCCTTGATATAATTGTCTTTTTATAGCTGCTATGATCATTCATGTAAATACATATTTAGGGAAACATCCAAGGCATATTATTCAACCAGTGGAGCATGACTGCTCCAGAGAATTGGCTGTGAGTTCCTTGCAGCACTTGTCACCAAAACCTGTTAATTCACAAATGCAGCCGCCTTCACTCCTACCTGTAAATATCTATTGCTCATTATTTCTCCTCATTATTTCAAAGGGAAGTCAATTCTGTGTGGAACTGCTTATTAGACTTATTTGAAAAAAAATGGTTATCATGAAAGGAATGAAATGTCTTCAGTAATGACATTTTCAAAAGGAACATGCTAATTTAAATACCTGTCTTTAAGAAATATGAGGAAATACTCAACAGCACTAAGGCAGGATGCACTTAATATCTCATTTTTAGAAAGAAAAAGACATATAATTTGAAATAAGTGTTCTTGCATATCTTCTGTTCAATATTGCTATAATTTAAACTAAAAATTACAGATGTAGCACTTAGCCAGACTCTGCAAATCTATAATGTTAATGAGCATCACCTGCACATACATATGGCAGACATTCAGAGTCAAATACTATTGGGGAAGATTGGTATTCTTTGTCTTTTCTTCATAAAAAGTCCTGCTCTAGATAAAAGAAGTGGGGCTAGAACTAGAGGCATTGACTGACTAATTCCTATATTGCAAAAAATATATCACAAGAATTATCATGTACTGTCTATATTTTCCCCACTGTCTATTCAGGATAATGAATGGAAATATATTCTAGGATGTTGCTCATTCTATGATTGAGATACATGATATATAATTAGATGACAAATGGTGGAAAGATAGATAGGCAGAGTGAACTACATAGATTAATAGCTTATTTTTAGTTCCTTGCTTCTAGCTGAGAATGGTAGATAAATGCACATTAAACTATAAAGTGAATGTGAGGGAAAAGGACTCATTATGGTGAATATGTTTTACATTCTAAAATAAAACTATGAATTGAATTTTGGGTGACATATAATAACTTCAACTTTTATATGAACTATCATCATCATCAAAATCATCTCAGACTCAAAATCATCTATCTTTATTCATGCTATAGTAGTACAATGGGTTTTCAGTGTTCACTAATATCACAACCTGATCCAATACTATCTTTTAGAGACATCCACTCATATCTATGGAGGGACGTGTCTTCATCGATAACAAAGGAACTTCTAGGCTGGTGATAGTAGTGAACACTCTCTTTGGAGAAACCTAATTCAAACTCACTGCTAGAAGAAACATTACTTCTAACAGATATAGTATTCTCAGTTCTACAGATCTGAACTTCACATAAAATGATTCCAGTACTTCCAGATCTTTATGAAAGGAACAGCGAGTGTCTTAGTTAGGGTTTTACTGCAGTGAACAGACCCATGACCAAGACAACTCTTTTAAGGACAATATTTAATTGGGGCTGGCTTACAGGTTCAAAGGTTCAGTCCATAATCTTTAAGGCAAGAGCCTGGCATCATATAGGCAGGCATGGTACAGAAGAAGCTAATATTTCTAAATCTTCATCTGAAACCTCTTAGCAGAATACTGGTTTCTAGGTAGCTAAGTTGAGGGTTTTCAAACCCACACTCACAATGACATACCTACTTCAACGATGCCACACGTATTCCAATAAACCTCCTCTTCTAATAGTGCCACTCCCTGGCCGAGCATATGCAAACCATGACCCTGAGTAAAAGTATTATTTTTAATGTTGAGAACACTAAAAGTGTTTCTAGTGAAAAGTGAAAAGTTACTATGAATTACACAGCTTGTACTCTCCAAGGTGTCTGTGGACAATGACAGTTTATTCAAGGATATGCCTCATTATAATTGCACCAATATTGTTTTGTATTGTTGCAATAGTTCAACTTTTCTCAGAAAGCCAAGAGAGAGAGAGAGAAAAGCAAGGAAAGAAAAATAGATGTGAAGTGTATCAGAACTTTATATTAATCCGTTCAGCTTACTAATGTCCCTTACATTTGTTGAAGCTATAATATTTGTTAAAATATCACTGTCAAGAACACAAGCTTTGTTTCCATAAACATTAGATTTTTACATTCAATACATGGAATTTATTGTATGTCTTTATGCCTTAGAGGTTAAGTACAATGTTGGTGGCTACATGTATATTTTACAAATGTTTGTTTCCACAACTTTAACTTGTGCTTGTTAAAATAATAGGGGCCTTACCTCAGTTTTCAACTGTGACATAGAAAATGCAAATCACGTTTGTGCAAAATATTTGTTGTGAACAACAACAACGACAAAAAAACACCTTTTTTTTCCATTTTGCATTTTATAGTATGACTCGTTATTGTTTCAAAAGTAATATTGTAGTCCTAAAACCTTGAGACATAAGAGCATCCTTGCAGATTTGCAGGCGGTGACAGTGAACATTAATTCTTTTTTTTTATTATTTATTATTTATTTTATTTTATTTTTTAATTTACATTCCAAATCTTATGTGAAAGGGTAATGACATGCCATCACTGATTTTACAACCAAAAAACAAAAGCATATCCTTTCATCTTATGCAGTGGATACAAGTAGGACACTTTGGGCCACACAGAGCATATTTACATCTCCAGTGGCCAATAGAGCTTTAACTTCAATGCATTTTCTAGGTCAGAAGTGAAAGTTTTTTTCTTACCCATAATATTCGAAGAAAATGTTTCTCTGCATGATAATTGGTTTGACACTTTCTTTTACCATTCTCACAAACACAACACACTCTATATGTTCTTACAGATGGAGTGTTGAAAGTGAACTTCATATTGTAAGAAGACTTTGCTTTTCCTCATGAAATCCAGAGTATCTATCTAGCTTCCATGCATCTGCTTCTCAAACTCAGAGTGTCCAGCTGGCAAAAGGGGCAGCTCTTTTTCTCAATGCTACTTCACATTCTCTAGAATTCATTGACAATGCAAAGATATGCCTCAGTTTATCAAGTTGGCTTGACCCTCTTCCTAATTCTCTTCTTTATTTTACCTTTAAACTTCCATCAGTAAATGGTTGGAAGCAGAACCTCTGACATAATTGAATACATATAATTGTGGTTGCTTGTTTGCTTATTTTAATTTCAGGGAGTGGTTTCTAAAAATTTCTTATTCTGCCAAGTTGTTTCCTACAAATATTTCCTCAGTTTTATTTCCTAATGGCTGAGTAGACATTCTTCAATCAAGCTGTTTCTTTTGTAAAGCACATTCTTGTTACTCCTTTCCTCTTGTGTTTAATACTTCAGCTCTCAAATCTATCAGTTGCATCCTCAAGCACAAAACTTTTCTTTATAACATATTCTATTCAAGTTTTTCAGGGCCCTACACTGTGCTTAAGTCATGGGAGAGTAAGTCAAATTACAGCAGCTCCTGAAATGATTTATGGCTGTAGCAGTGATCTTGACATACAAGCCCTCTGATTTCCAAGGAACTGCTGTGCCAAATTCACTGGCCTGTGAGAACTCTGAGCCCAAAAGTCAATATCTTTTTCCACTCTATGTTCAAGTATCTATATAGTAAATGATAGTACTAAAAAAAAAATGAAAAGAAAAGAAAAAAAACTTTGTCAATGAATAAATATTTTACATGTTCTAATATAACCATTTAATAAAATAAAATAATAACACAGTTTCCCCTGAATTAAGGTAAAATATAAACAATATAGCAAAATCATTACTGGTAGTTCAAAGTTAACAGTACTAAATAAGAGAAAACGTGATTGAACCCAGACCTGGCAGTCCTGCACCTAGCCCTCAAGAGATTGGTGGCCCCAGGGAGTGGAGCGGGCTGGTGGGGTTGGAGATGGGGGTGAGGACATACTCTTGGAGATGAGGTGGGGGAGGAGGTATAGGAAGTGGAACAGTCAGAGGGTAGACCAGGACGGGGGTAAAATCTGGAGAGTAAAAAAAAAGATTAAATAAAAAAAAAAAGGAAACGTGAAATACAAATTGGTCACAGAAACTCCCTCTAAAGCAAAAGATTTGTAGAGAATGTAAAGATGTATAAAATCACAGGAATGGTCTTGGATCAAACCAATGAGGCGTTTGGGCTCTGTGAATGAAAGAATAAATGAATGGAGCCCAGGCAATTAGCTCTTATTGTTTATGCAGAGCTGAAAACTCTATTCAACACACTCCTTTCTCCCACTTGGCAAATTTTGAATTTTCTGTGTAAATACTATTGTTATTTAATAAATAATAAATAAATTAATAATAAATAAATAAATTTAAAATACTATTTTATTACATAATACAAAGGTGTAACTTTTATTTATATACATACCATAGTAAACTCTACTTCTTGGTTTTACCATTTAAAACAATACACTGTTTTATACAAATCAAAGGCTTACATATAGTAAATCCAAAGAAAGTTCACGATTTTTAATTTTTTTCCAATTTACAGAAAGATTAAAAATTACCCTAGAACAGCCATAAGCTGTTCTCAAAGCTATCCTCTTATAAAACTGAAAAATTCTCTGTAGACCTCTCTTGGAGGTCTTGGCTGTCTTTTCTTCACCAATGCAGAGTCTTTAATAAAACGGATGTCAATTTTTGATGAAGACTATTACAGCACAAGGCAAAGAGTCACTTCCATTCTGTTTGGGGTATTTTAGAGCAATGTGGAGTTGAGAATTGAAAAGTAATTTTCTGAAAAAAGCTTCCCGGTTAAAGGAGATACACAGTGCATATGAAATTGATGAATGGAACTCTGACAGCTGATCTTCAGATCCCTGTTGGAGCCTATGATGACTCCCATTCCTTCTGTTTTATTCTGAGATATTCTGTGATAGTTTTCCCTATTGACCTCTTTTCTTGGGGGTGGGTAAGAAATTGTTGCTACTGTGTTGCCACTGTGTAGATACAGTGGGCACCTGGTGGGCAGCCTATTTTACCTTCTTGTTTCAGGCAATAATTTCCATAATATCTTTTCTTGTAATTTCTATTTTTATCATAGTGGATTTGCCTTTGAGTATTGTACACTTCAGCATGATCCTTTCTGTTGATGTTCTATTTTGTTCTTCTGAGACAGCATCTGACAAGCTAGCCTATGCTGATCTGAAACTAAGTATCCCAGGACGCTTTCAAACTTGTGGCAAACCCTCCTGAATCAGCCTACTACAAAGCCATTTTTAAATATGTGGAACACAATGGTTGGCATTTTTGTCACCTTTTAACACCTAAATTTTTTTAAAGCATCATAAAAATCTGAATCAATTTAATAGACCCGATTTGTCTCTCAAGTGAAGTGACCCTAACTCACAGGGTTACTGAACTTCAGATCATAGGTGCATGGTGATTGGAAATGGAACCCTTACCCTCTATGAGGCATCTCATTACCCCTGCTATCTCTGTTTCAACTGAAAAAAAAAAACTTTTGAAAATATAAATATAATTGTTTTTTTTTTTTTGCTTTGCCTTCTGTCTTTGATATTCTGAATTGCACAGTATACATATATCTATGCAAAGCCCAGGGTCCTAAATAGTGTAATAATGTGGACTGGGGCTACAGAATAAAATCATTAAAAAATCACCTTAAAGCCTGGCAATGGTGGCACATGTTTTTAATCTCTGCACTTGGGAGGCAGAGGCAGGTGGATTTCTGATTTGGAGGCCAGCCTGGTCTACAGAGTGAGTTACAGGACAGTCAGGGCTAAACAGAAAATCACTTTCTTTGTGTTGAGCAGAGGGAGTCCATTCTCATTAAACTCCTTTACCAAAACAAAACAAAACAAAAAAATCAGGTGAAATAAGGTCCCTCCCAGAACTCAGATCAGCACATTTTTGAGCAAGTGGTTACTGCCTATTTTGTGAGGTAGATAAAAATAAATATAAAGAAATCAAGCAATATGTTCTTCCAAAAGTGTATGGAAAGTATGGTAGAAGTGGGAAGAAAAATCATGTCTCAGCTTCTGATGAGTTGGGATTTACATAAACTAGCACCTTAATCAAAAAGTACTTGCTTATGCCAATAAAGTAATGTAAAGATTAAAACATTAATATTTAGTTTGTCCTTTAAAACTGAGCAAATATCTAAGCCCAATGCTGTATAAGTGAAGATCTTATATCAAGAGTCCATTTGAAATCTTAGGGGAATGAAATAAAGTAAAACAAAATGTATCCTTTCCACCTGTTCTGGAACGTTTCTGAACAGCTTACCTGTGCATTATGCTTCTAAAAGCCATCAGCATTGAGTCAGAAAGGTCTTCTACTGCTAAGACGGTTTTTAATTGCTGATTTAACAAATTACTCTAAGTCCTGAACTTATGCCAGGTCCACGATTTCCTTATGGACTAAACTCAGAAGTCCCAAGTCATTTGGAGTTGATGACTAAAGTCAGATCATCCTCATCTTTCCGGACAGGTAGTGATTCATGAATAACCTTTCCTTTTCTCGCTTTGATTGACTCCCCATTTGCCTCTGCTTTGTTTTCTTCCCACTTATGGAGGCTATTTTACAGCATTTATAATCCCACTAGCTCTCTCCCTGGGATTTCTAGCACACCCCTTTTATAAAGACTACTTATGTGATATCAGAAGGGATGGTCTCTTATCTCAAACTCTTGACTTGATCTGAAGTGTGACAATCTTTTTCACTAAAGGAGGTAACTCCAATACATACCCAAATGGAGGGTATTTGGATGTATGTGTAAGTGACTATTTTCAATTATATACTCACGTTCGTTTTTTTATTTGTTTGTTTTGTTTTAATTCTTTTTTTTTACTTTATGCTTATGAGCTTTCTTTTTATTTTCCTTGAAGACAATGAAAACGAAGCCTTTAAAGTCAACTTCAGGAAATAGTCTTAAGGAACGGAGATATAGCTCAATAGGTAAAGTAATTGCATACAATGCAAATGGCCTATAATTTCTCATCATTTTCATTTTCGTAAGGATGGAAAGAATGACATCACAATTATCAACAAGAACTTAGACAACTAACACATTTTGACTGTGCCTATAGTTCTACATACAGAAAACAAGGATCTAACAGCCTGTATTCTTTCAGATAAAACTAAAAATTATTTCAATCTCACAAGAGGAAGCCATTTAGCTAGTTTTAAATGTGACCACAAATTCTCTGATGTATGCGCATTGTGTGGTGTGTGTGTGTGTGTGTGTGTGTGTGTGTGTGTGTGTGTGTGTATGGCATGTGTTCAAGCCAATAGAAAGCCTTTGTCAGCCTGCTGTCTATTAAACTTAAGTCCCTAGACTTTCTCAGAGAGAGCTTTTAAGCATAAACAAGAGTTCCTGGGTTGACAGATCTCAATTAACAAGAACAGTTAGCCAGAAACAGAAATATAGCAGCTACAAAGAAAGGTCCCCAGTGGAAGAGTTGAAGAAGGGACTGAAGGTGCTGAAGTGGTTCACAGCTTCATGGGGAGAGCAACAATGTCAACCTGCCAGATTCCTGGAGTTCCCAGGGACTAAACCACCAACCAAAGTGTACACATGGAGAGACCCATGGCTCCGGCTGCCTGTGAGAGAGGATGGATATTTTGGACATCACTGGGAGAAGTGGCCCTTGGTCCTGTGGGGGTTCGATGCTCCAGTATAGGAGAATGCCAGGGCAGGAAAGCAGTAATGGATGGGTGGGTGGGGAAGCACCCTCATAGAGGCAGGTGGAGGGGGAAAGGTTAGGGGGTTTCTGGGTGGGAGACCTGGGAAGGGTTTACATTTGAAATGTAAATTAAAAAAATTCAATAAAAGAAAAAAGTTTTAAAAAAAGAAAAGTCAATACATTTAGGGACATTCTAAAAACTATAATATTTGATAGATTATGTGCTTGTTTTAGCTTCTGCAGATTTTGCTGCTTATATGCTGGGTTCCAGCATCTTAAAGGTATTTCCATTATGACATAAGTTGTTCTAAAGTCTGGGGTTCTGTTACAGCATTACTATGAATATAAGAAACTTCTAGCATTTCTGAGAAACTACAGGCATTCAGGGCATAATAACTTCGTTATAACAATTTTACTAGCTTTTACTATATTGGCCGCTTATTCTTGTAAGATAATAAGGACAATTTATAGCAACTCAAAAGATCTTCAACTGAGTACATGTGTTAATTCAAACCTGTAGTAGATAAAATAATATATAAAACAAAACAAAGCAAACAACCACTGCCAATCACTAGAGGCAGTGTGAGAGATAACACAAACTGAAAATATTTGTCGATGCTCAAATGAAAGAAATATTCACCCTTCTTGTCCTGCCCTGGATGGAGTTTGTGTTATCCCGTTATCTCCTATCTCCTCAAGTCCCATTCTGACTGTGTGTTTGTGTGCATTCTCAAGTCACAGATTCTCAGAGTGGTGGGCAGCTCTTTCTCATGGCTGATCTTGTTTTTTGATGATCTATCTCTCTCTCTCTCTCTCTCTTTCTCCCTTCTCTCTCTCTCCCTTCTCTCTCTCTCTCTCTCTCTCTCTCTCTCTCTCTCTCTCTCTCTCTCTCTCTCTCTCTCTCTCTCTCTCTCTTTCTCTCATGCACGCACATACACACAAACACACTCACACACACACACAAACACACGCATTTATACACACAGTCTGGCATGTGTGCACATGTGTGTGGGGGGTGTGTAATCCTTATATAAAATAGAGCTCCACGACTAGGGTTATAATACTAACCCCAAAAGCCATAGAGTGTCTGAGCAAAAATTCCATTGCCAATCACAGAAAATGGCCCCAAGACTTTAATAAGCAAAAGCACATAGTCAAGGGCAGAAGAGGCAGGATTAAGATTACAGATACTGTCTTTTATGCTGGGCCACACTCTAGGCATTGCACACAACAGAGCTCTTTATGTTCAGGTTGTATCCATTATAGCTGAATATTTGATTTTGCAGTTCCTTTTAGAAACAAACATACATGGAATATATCAGTATTTCAAGACCCTGGAAGAAGAGAGGTCAAGCTTATTTGCCTCTGTGCAGGCCCTTGCAGACCTCGTTGCACTGAAGTAATGCAATAAATGTTTCAGAATGATCAATACTAATTGTTGAACTTTTAAAAGCATACATTCAAAGGTTGTGGGTTCGGCTCAAAAGTAGAATGCTTAGCTGCCATGCGCAGGGCCTAAATTCCATAAACAGCAATGAAAGCGTACTGTTTTAATCATCACTTCTAAACCAACATTTCAACACTGTGAAATGCTTCGCTTACAATTTTCAAAGGTATTTTCTAATCTTCTAGATGTAAGTATAATAACTGACCACAATTTTTGTGACTCAAAACAATAGAAACTTATTTTTTCCATCATTTTGGTAGGCTTGGCTCTGACTGGGAAGTTGCATAAAGTGATTGTCTACCTGCTCTAATTCCTGGTGACTGTCAGAACTCTGGTACTTGTGACCACAGAATGCCAATTTCTACACCTACGTTATGTAGCATCATTTTCCCTGTAAATCTATAAAATTATTTTCAGATACCGTAGTGACAGAATCTAGTGGGGTTTACAGGCTAACTTCTCTTTAAAATGTCATTCATGACTTTGGTTTTATAAATAAATGTTCATAGAGTCTTGCAATCATTGTATTCAAAAAGCATTTTGAGAGATACTTTAAACTATATGAATAGTGTGTGTATTTTGCATGTATACATATTTAGTACTAACTGTAAATATCTAGAGCTTTGCTGATATTAGTACAACTATTTCAATGAAATATTGTTAAAGCAAGAATAATTCAATTTATATGAGTTTTATTGCTTCTAAATGCTTACAGCCAAATACATTTCCATTTATATCAATTTTAAATTTATCTAATTTTCAAGAATCTACTGAAGAAATTAAGTACCTTTTTTGTCATGAGGAAATGTGGCAATTTGAAATTACAGCAGAGAGTTGCTGAGTTTGGTTAGACATCAATGAACATTTCCAGAAAATGAGTTCTACTCCCAGATTCTGTGTCTGTGGTCAGCTTGGAGAAAAAGTGGAAAAAACATTGGAAATAAAAGCTTTTAAGCTGTGACACTCTCTCTCTTGTTCTCTCTCTCTCTCTCTCTCTCTCTCTCTCTCTCTCTCTCTCTCTTAGGAGTGTGTGTGTGTGTGTGTGTGTGCGTGTGCGTGTGCGTGTGCGCATGAGTGCAGGTGTGTGTTCTTGCACACACACCAGCAAGCTCATGGCTGTACATATAGGTGTAGACAGAGAAAATTTTCTATCTAACAAATTGATACATTCCCTAGAACAGACTATTAGCTAGACTGGGATGAGTATGAGTGCACAGTTAAACTAGAATCCTTCTTGGATGCAAGCCATAAACAATTTGATAACAAGATGCCTGTGTTTTTAGGCAACATAGCACTTTTTTTAAAAAACAAATAACAGTTTGATGTTTATAAATGGTTTGTTTTCTACAAATATTTAATTAATTAACTCAAACTACTTTTTTATCATTTTTCACTTGCTACAATGTAGGAATTCCCACAACACATGTAATTAATAAATGTGACCCAATTCTGTTTCTTGATCTATTAATCATTCCCAGGAATAGATTTATAGGGATTTATTGTACTTCATAACAATAGAAAGTATCCAGTTTCTGTATAAATATATCAAATACTTTGAAAACTGAGGTGAAATAAGTGGGATCTAAATTTTTTTCTTCCGATATTGTTCTGAATCATAACCTTCTTGTCTTCCCATTCATTGTAGTTGCTTTCTCTTTAGTACGGTAAATCCCCTATAACTGCATTTTGACACGGATGTGCAGACAAGTCTATTGTCCTTCTATCAGCAGAAGTTTACACAGCAGATGGTGTAAATGGCCCAGCATATATTTGTGAGATTGAAATAAATGTAATCTGCCAGAATGCTAACATTTTTTGGCACTTTGTCAAATTATATCAATGACAGGTTATAAAAAAAAATTAAACGCACGAAAAAATTCAGTGTTTTGCTTTTATTTCTTAAGTCTCATCTTAGTAAAGTATGATGTCATTATATTATATTCCAGAAATAGACATTTTCTTCAGTCTTTCTTCTTACTGTTTTTCTGAAGCAGCAGACTCCAGGCCTCTCCTCTGACCTAACTCCCTTCTTCTCTTTTTCGGTCCCCCTCCCTTTGCCTTTCTCATCCTTCTGTAGCAGCTTCAAATATTTAATTTCTTCTAATCCCCACCGATAAAACTAATGTCTTCTAGGTTCATTTTAAAATTGTAGGACTATTAATTGGAAACAATAGTGTTAGATTGATTG
Organism: Tokudaia tokunoshimensis; assembly: GCA_036184795.1. NCBI lineage: Eukaryota > Metazoa > Chordata > Mammalia > Rodentia > Muridae > Tokudaia > Tokudaia tokunoshimensis. Next base: position 20,095,147 of record BTHU01000016.1, read on the forward strand.
AATGTAATTTAGATATTTTTTCCCCTGTGTAGATTGACAAGTGGGTAGAATTATTTTAAAATATAGACCAATGAAGAAAACCACAACACAGGTGACTGACCTCTCCTTTCAGGGGGCTCTTAAATAAAGTAAACAAAAGAATACAAAAAGAAACAAAGCTTTAGAAATCCATTTCATCTATTTCTGTACCCTTTGTTACCTGTTCTATAGTTCTGCTCATACTTTGTTCTTGGATTTCCTCTTAGGAGGAGGTGACACAAAAGAATTGGTCACATTAGACTTTCAACTGAACTTCCCACTGGGAAAGGGTTACTGAGAGACAGAAAGCAGGGAACAGAGGGCAGCTTATCCCACTTGACCAAAAGGGGGAAGAAATGAAGCTGAGGTGACTGAGGAGGGGCTTGTGTTAATGAAAACTTTCTCCGTCATCTACTGTTTCAGATTTTCAGACTCGCATGGTTTGTTAATAGTGGAAATAGTTCAGGGCACCTCCGTTTACATTACAGTCTAAAAACCTCTCCTTTTCTTTTTCTTCTTTTGCTTATACCCAAATATGTTCATATGCTGAGGATAATAAGATTGGACTGATTGCTTGGAAAAAAAAAAAACATTCTAGGTAAAGAGAAAGAGAGTAACAGAACATGAACTTGTAACAGAATTTAATTGATTAGCAAAGAACCTTCATTCAGTACTTGGAAAATTAACAATGAAATTTGAATGAGCTATCACCTATAACCTCTGAAGAAAAATGTCCAGAAATTATGTAATTACTAATTGTGATACTTTGTTTTGGCTGGATTAAGGCTGCCCATAAGGCTTATAAATCATTGTGTGTAAACGATACCTACATGGCAGCTCTGTTCTCTGTCATGCTCCTTTCAAACATGGTGTCTTTCCTCTCTGTTCCTAGCTGGAGAAATCCTAAAAGTCCTGCCTCTGTCTGCCCTGCCCAGCCACCTGCTGTTGGCGTCTTTATTTTCTAATCAGAATCATCTGCAGACAGGGGCCTTCAACATCTTTTAAGCTGGACACTACAAACAGGTATTTGGGGAACATAAATAGCATGAGAACACAAACAGCTATAGCACTTCTTGGGGTCACATCTTCAAAAACTGTTTCTCCTTCCCAAAGAAGTCACCAACTATCAACTTCTCAGTTAAGGGTTGTCTCATATGCACTTCCCCATCTATATTGAAATGTTCTTGGGCCTCATCTTATGGAAATCTTGTGCCAGTAATCACAGCTGTTGTAAGCTCATAAATATAATAACTGTCACATCAAGGAGAAAGCATTTAAAAGTGCCCCTCCCATCCTTTTCTTCTTACCTCTTCTTTCATGATGTCCCATGAGGCTTGGTTGTATCTATTTGTTATCACGTATTTAATTTAACCATTCCCTTCTTGTTCTTGTTCATTTGCCAGTGAGAGAATGCAGGTGGTAGTTTTACTTAGGTAGTTGTAAAGAAAAGTTGCAGAGGACAAGCTAGACACAGTTGAAGGCAGAATGAGCCAGAGAGTGAAAAGAATTAGGCCAGATTGCTAGAGTGAGTTTGAAGTCAAGCAGAGCAATCCAGGAAGAGAGAAAGGAAAAGGCCAGATTGAACAGTCAGCTTGCAGGAGTTTGAAAGAGAACAGCTGAGTTAAATAACCCAGCCCGAGTTCAGAAAGAACTAAGAGTTGAGTTTATTCAGTAGCGAGATTTAAAGGCTGAAAATATTCTAGGCTTAGATGAGATTGTAAGGAAGCTAGAAGTTTCCAGGACTGGGCCTAGGTTAGAAGACTGAGGCAGTAAGCCTCAGATACTACATTTGGTAAATAAAAGATGATTTACACACTTCAAAAATATTAAGAGTAAATAATGAATAGTATGTAGAAAAATATTTGCAAATTGTTGGTAAAAGCATGAATTTATTATCAACAAATATTCATGTTATATCAAATAACTACTGCATTAAATTCCCTACTATATGAATTTAATTATAACTGTGTAGCAGCCCCTAATCTCGGCACTTTAGAGGTAATGGTAGTAATATGAAGAGTGCAAGGTCATGCTCAACTATGTAGTGCACATGAAGTCAGCCTTAGACACATGAGTCTTTGTCATAACATCACCTCTACCAAGAAAGAGAAAGTACATACATTGTAATTTCCCATTTTCTGCTGCATAATCTAGAAGTCAATGTTCTTATCATGTGTATTTTATATGATGACGTGGAAATAAAAGGGTCAGTTATTGGTACAGATCTCCTACTTTGCTGAGATCATATTTAAAACAGAAAATCTGATTATAGAGGATTTAAAGGCTCTTAACTTCTATAATACATTAAATATAATTTGAATAAAATCATTAATAGAACTTATGCAATACTTTCCCACTTTGGACTACTAAATGATATATTAAATATAGGAAAACCTGTCAAGAATCTTTGAAAATAGTTTCATTTATTGGATGTAATTTATTTTTTAAACATACTGTGGTTATAAATCTAAGTCATATAAATTTATATGCATATGGATATACATTGATGAGTGTTGCATATAATATTTGAGTGTGATTATAGATTTCTATGGCTATACCTGGGTCACCACTACTATTTAAAATGTCAATGTTAATACCTAATTATACAGAAACTTCTTCTTGAATTAGTTTCTGTATATAGTATTTATATTTCAGTAGTCATAAGTGAGTATGTAGTCAGTGTAAAAATCTATGAGCTTTTCTCAAGAAGGTGGAGGATTGAAGTGGGAGTGCTTGGGTTCCTCTGAGAAAGGGAACAATACACTTACAGGAGCAATAAGGGAAGCAAAGTGTGGAGTAGGGACTGAAGTAAAGGCAAACCAGAAACTGCTCTACCTGGGGATTCACCCTATAAACAGTCACCAAACCCCAACACTACTGTGGATGACAAGAAGCGCATATCAAAAGGAGCATGCCATGGTTGTCTTCTGAGGGGCCCTGCCAGAGCCTTATACATACAGAGGCAGATGCTAGCAGCCAAACCAGCAATCAAGGGGTACACATGGTTCCAGCCAAAAATGTGACAGAGGAATGCCTTGTTGGGCATCAGTGGGAGGAGTGGGCCTTGGTCAGGTGAAGGCTAAATAGATGCCCCAACAAGAAGAAATTGAGAGGGAGGGGAGGTGGGAGTGGGTCAGGTGGAGGGGCATATACTTGGAGGCAGGGAGTGGGAGGAGGGGCTGGGGGTTTTGGGGAGGGGGAAACTGGGAAAGGTTTTACCACTTGAAATGTAAATGAAGATTATATTCAATAAAAAATATTTAAAAAATTACTAAAATCTATGAGATTTTCAAAGCCATTATGATTTACTCTGAAACGTCTACCTATCAGTAACATTAAGTGGAATATCCAATTTTAGCAGTTTTTATTTATATGTTTGACTGTATGCATGCACACACAAACAGACACACACACACACACACACGGAGAGAGAAAGTTAGAAACAGAAAGTGACAAACATATGCACATACATAAACACACACACACACACACACACACACACACACACACACAGATGGAATAAAGACGGACATGAATTGGAGAGAGAGGAAGGAGGATCTGGAAAGGAAAGAATGATTTTATAATATTTTAATTAGATAAAATGTTTTAAGTTAGTGTAAAATTGAGGGTAAACATTGCAATGTATATAATTTATTTATAATTATTTGACACATTACCTCAAAGTTATTTTTTTGTTTTTTGGACTCTTTTGAATATAATCTTTTTATTATTACTACTTTGTACTTGAAAAATATTTTTATCATTTAAAACTTTAAAGATATTGGCAGAGCAGCGATGGTGAATGGTTAAGAGTCCTGGCTGCTGCTCTTCCAGAGGACTTGAGTTCAATTCCCATCACCCACATGGCAGCTCACAACTGGCTGTAGCTGCAGGAGATCCTACACCCTCATACAGAATAAAATAAAACTTTACATATCTTGTTTGCATTTTCATGATACTCAAGTAGGAAAGGGAAGAGGTTGAGTTAAAATAAATAGCCATCTGGAAAAGAAATGTCAAAGATAGAAATTGAGTACATGGGGACAAATTAGATGTAATTGCTTCACGGTATATGAAGATATGTATGTCTAGAGCAGTAACCAATGAAACACTCAGTCTTAGAGTTTCTTTGTGGTTTGAATGAGAGAGAGAGAGAGAGAGAGAGAGAGAGAGAGAGAGAGAGAGAGAGAGAGAGAGAGAGAGAGAGAGAGAGAGAGAGGATTTTAAAGTTGATTGAATCCAGAAGTGGGAATCTAGAAGGGAATGAGAAAGGAAATAGGCTAAAATTATATTGAATGGAAAACACTTTTAAATAAAAGCATTAAAAAGGAAATTCATGAGAACCTCAATAACTGTAAAGTAGTGGGAGTGGGGAGGAGAAGGAAAAAGGATTAGGAGGAAATAGAAGATGAAGAAAGCATTAAAAAAGAAAACTGATTCTAGTACATTCAGCTGAGAGAAAAAAGAATAACAATAATGGCTAGAAATATCCCCTGCAGAACAAACTCTCAAAACATAATATTGCCACAAAAATGCCATAATCTTTTCTACTTATTCTATTTCTTTTTTATTTTTAATCATTTTTGCTATTCCTGTACACGCCAGCCTCAGAAAGAATCTTATGAGTTAATCCTATACGTTCAAATATATATTTTAATGAGCTAAGGTGAACATACATATTCTGTCATCCTATACTTTATAAATATAGGACAATCAAAGTGAACTATATGTAGAGTCTATCCTAGTTAATATTTAATATGAATATATTTCAAAATGTGGCCTAAATGTTTATGAGACATACCTCTTGTTAGTTCATGCTTTAAGGGAATACAAATTAATAACTATATAATGAGAGGCCAAACCTACTCCAACCTGGGACTGGTCTCCATCTTAAAGAGAAAAAGGAACGTCAAAACTTGACCTGCAGATGAACCCAAGCTGCACCCTAATACCAGAAAGAACCCCATGGCTTGTACTTGCCCCATACCCCAGAGTTACTCCCTACCTATTTCTTACCAACAGCTAATCAAGATATGTCTGACGGTTTCAGATGTACTTTCAGGCCATTAATGATTGTTCATGGTTTTGCTTCAAAGCACTCACCTGTTGGCTTACAACAATCATTCGATTAGAAGCTTGCCAGGCTGGAAACCTCCTCACTTGATAGCTTGCTTGCCATTTCCTATAAAAGATACCCTACTGTGACTGAATTGGCTTTGGCTCCTTGGTGGTCTTTTGGGAAATGAGGCACAACACATAACACTTATGGTAAAACAACAAACAAACAAAAAAACAGATTGGCAGATAGGCAAGGTGGTGCATTCCTTTAATCCCGTCACAGGGGAAATAAGAGACAGGTAGATCTAAGTGTGTTTGGGGTCAGCCTGGTTTACTATGTGAGCTCCAGAACAATCAGGCTGATTCCTACAGAGAGAAACCTTATTCAAAGACAGCAACAACAAAACACTACTAGTAATTGTTAAGACAAATCTGTTTTTGTTACATGTAACTAATTTTATTCATATTACTATAGACTTCTACTGAGACATTGAGGGTTAAATGTGGTTTATAAGTTCTTTGGAGACGCTCTTATTTCTGAATGTTGGTTTTATTCTTGTCTTCCAATATTTTATTGCCACCCTTGAAACTACAAAATATAATTTATTTCTCCACTTGGATGGCAAGTTTACACATTAATGACTGCAACCACTATAATAGAATTTTGAATATGTAGGCTCCTTACACTATTTTATTGATGTATAAATCTACATTGAAAGCAGTTTATCCTCTGAGATAAGATAATCCTCAGACAGTAAGATCATGGCTTTTCTAGAATGTGACAGGGTGCATTTTATACATCATAACTAAAGATGACACTTCTTTACCTTGTACCTGAGAAACCACTTCATTTTCTATTGTTTTTTCTATATGTTCTCTGCAGAGTTGATGACCTATGGCATTTTCTAACTCTCAGCCTCAGGTTTTCATCAAAAATGTTCATTTTGCATTTCATAAATCTTACTTTGTTAAATGCTACATGGATATCTCCTATGGTAGTGCACATTTTATGCAAATGAAATGGAAGTTGTTAATATTTATGTGCTAAGGATATTTGGTATAGATACTGGACTTTCACTTTTTTAGAGTTTGTGGTTTTATATTAGTTTGTTTTTATTACTTCTTCAAGTTTATTGACATATATATTTAACACATGGTATGCATAAATTACAGTCTTCTGTTGTAATAGATTTTTCTCTGAGTCAAGAGATGAAGCTTTATAAAATACCCATCACTGCACAGAACGTTTTGGTATTTGTTTTGTGTTCTAGAAATTCTTAAAATCTACACAATTAATTGTTCTAAGAGGGCCCAGACCAAATTTAGTGGTGCCGTTCGCTGCTCAGGTACTCCGTGGGTGCAAATAGGAGGTAGCTAAGTAGTATCTAAGACTATCCAGAGAATGAGAATCAATGCATAACATTCTCCCACGGTTCCTGCCCCCAGATCCTTGGCTTCCCTCAGTGATGAATGAGGCCTGGATAATCCCAATCTCCTTCGTTGAGTTCCCTCTGTGATGGAGGCATATGCCTTTTATCCCAAGTTGTTTGTGGTCTAAGTGTCTTATCACACCAACAGAAAGAAAATTAGAACCACTACCCTAACACATGTAAGATCACATTTCATCATTCTTTGTATCTGCACAATTATTTTATTCATGATTCTGAACTCATATTTACATATCTTTTGACTATTTGTTCATTTTCTTAACAGAAATAACTACTGTTGTCATTGTTCTTTGTTGTTTAGCCTGAGTAGGTTCAATACTTTTTCCTTTGAGCTCCTTTTCAGACACATACTTTGACAATACCTTCTCATTTTGGGTATTGTCTTTGTGATAATATGTTGTTTCCTCTGCTGGGTAGATAATTTCTGGTACTGTCTCTTTTGCTTGTCACTGTTTTTCTTTGTTTTGAAAGTTGTATCTTAAAAAAGAAAGAGAGAGAGAGAGAGAAAGAGAGAGAGAGAGAGAGAGAAAGTTGTATCTTATGACTCTATTTTCCTGCCTTTTCATTTGTTCTTCTCTCATATATTATATCCCAATCTCAGATTCTCCACCCTCCTCTCCTTCCAGTCCCTTCCCCACCAGCTTCCACCTCGCCCAAGTTCATTCTTCTCCTGTTTCACCTCAGAAAAGAGAAAGTATCCCAGGAATATCAACCAAACATGGCATTTTAAGTTGTTATAAGACTATACTCATATAAAGGTTGGATAATAAAACCAAATAGGAAGAGCAGGGTTTCTAAAGCAGGCAAAATATCAGAGGCAGACCCTGCTCCCACGATTAACAGTCCCAAAAGAATACCAAACTATACATCCATGCAGAGAACATATGTCAGACCTACACAGTCTTAATAATTGGCAGATCAATCTCTGTGATGCCCCGTGAGCCCTACATAGTTGATTCAGTGGTCCATTTTCTTAAGATATTCACTCTGTTCTTAAATTTAAATAAATTACCAAGTTCACTATCAAGGAATATTTATTCCCATGTTATCTAGTGATTTCTTATACAGATTTAGTTTCAATGCTTAGATATTAATTTGGGTTGAGAATAATTTTTGTATGTTATAAAACGTAAGGAACCCAATTTAAATTTTTTACACATGTAAATTCTGTTTTACAAATATCATTCATTTAAGAAATTGTCTAATTTGTACCATATATTCTTTGCACCATTGAAAAATATTAGACAACTAATTGGAAGGGTACAGAGTGAAAAGAAAACAATATAAAAGATTAACAGAAGGTTATTGTCAAGTCAAGAAGGTATTACATGTAGAATGCATTTAATGCAAGGCTTTACTGCCACCCACCTGAAAATGGATACCAGAATATTGTTCTTCAATGGCCAACATTCATTTTCCTGTCATAGTATAAGTTAGCAAGATGAAGTCACTGTCCTGACCTTACAACTTTCTATCTATACCATTATATATTTATCCTTTTATATTCCTCAGGAATCTTCTGTTTTTATATTTTTTACTATTCAGCTCACCTTAGAATAAGAAACTGACTGATCCCTGTACTATTATAGGTATACATTTGTGAGTTAGCAACTCATGCAATTCACAATGTTTCCTGGTGAGGAAATGATTGAAGCAGTAATGCCCTGTACTGTCATAGTGTGAAATTCATTTCCTTAAAATAGAGTTCATCTATCCACTAAGACATGAATATATATGTATATATATATATATTCATAATAATATGTACATTATATATGATATATATATAAAATGTGTGTGCATGCATGTGAGTATGTATGCCCTTGCATATCATATCCATACCGGTTTTCATTTCATTGACAAAAGTAAATAGAAGCATTAACTATTTTGTTCTCTGCATTTGCTGATAACTAATTATGTACATGATTTCTCTGATTTGAAAGTAGGGAAATAGTAGTCATGAATATGTAAAAATGTGAGGCATGACTTCACATACAAGCAATCTCAGCATAGTATAGCAAGGGCAGAGGAAATGGGATCCAGGGAACTTTCTGATAAGCATAACTGAAAAGACTCTGCCAAGGGAATAGTTAAGAGAAGGACAATGTAGTTTCCCTCTGGCCTCTGCATACATTTATGTGAGACAAACACAATCACACTTATTCAACATACTCCAATCACAAAATGAGCCTGTGTGCACCGAGAAGGTTTACCTGTATTTACTCATTCCTGAGATCTTCTCGTGAGCATTCCTCTGATACCCATTACAATTAGGATGGATGCCTTCAGAAGAGAAACAGTTTGCCATGTAACTTAGGTTTTGTATACTGGAAGATAAGTCATGGCAACAGAAATGTTGCCATATAATGTTGATGCTTCAGACATGGGCCTGGAGAAAGGTTCTTGGAACTACAGTAGACTAAGTTTTTATTAGCAGTTCTGGGTTCACTGTGCTTTCATGAGAACATCACTGTCCCAAAAGAAATCAACTGCTGAATTAAGCACTAGTTTTTCTAGTGATGAGATTTTATTTATTTGTTTATTTATTCATTTATTTATTTATTTATTTAGTGCTGTATCTTCAATTTCCATGAGTACTTTCAATTTCCATGAGTACTTTCATGTTTGATATTTGGATATTTGTAATCTACAACTTTAAGTTGAAAAACCTGCTGTATTTACTGAGTTTCCTTGCTTCAAATATCTCATATTATATTAATATAGGCAGATATATTCTCTCTCTCTCTCTCTCTCTCTCTCTCTCTCTCTCTCTCTCTCTCTCTCTCTCTCTCACACACACACACACACACACACACACACACTTTAAATAATAATATATTCCCTGGTTCCACGTTCAAAGAAAACAATACATACCTAGTTCTAAAAATGACTGAGCTTAAGTAATATGTTAAAACAATTAAAAAACCCACAAATTATTTCTAATATATCAATATCTTGAGTTGTATTTACAGTTATTCAGCCAACTCATACTTAATATTTAGATAAGTTGAAACAACTTGAGACTTAATATTCGTTTCTCTCTCTCTCTCTCTCTCTCTCTCTCTCTTTCTCTCTCTCTTGCTCTATGTGCCTCATTCTCTCCTAGTTTCCCTTCTTTATTCTATCCCATAGGATGATATATTCAGCCACAGATATGAAGGTTATGCCTTATTCAATATTTCAAAATACATGAACTTAAAAGAGCATGCTTCATGCCATTCTGTTCTCCACACTCATGCACAAGCCTGCAGTCCTGAAATAATTTGCTTAGATTTTATACTAAGCATAGAATGAGAAAAAAAATATATTTCCCTAGGGAGACACTAAAATAGACAGCTGCTGCCTTCGTGAGGATTTACAGGTTTTCCCTGGAAATCTAGTTCACTTCATCAAATGTAACTGTACATAATCCATGATAGCTTGGACATATTTTTTTTTCATTTCAGAATCAGTCATGTTGCAAAATTTGAAGTTGAATTTAACATGGTACCACCTTGAGTCCACTATTAAATCCATAGTCTAGCCAAACACATTCACACAAAAATATAGCACACACACCACACATACAAATATATACATAAACACAAACATACACACATACAAATAAGACACAGATACATGCATACATTAAGTGAAAATTTCTAGTTTCTTTGGAGACTCAGATTGTAATACTGTTTTGCTCAGCAGACAGGTGTAAGAATGTTTTGCTAAAGTAGACACAAGAAAGAATGTTTTGTTGAAGCATACACAGGTGAACGTTTTGAGGGATTATCTGATGGTTTTAATTAGAGTATCTCAATTATTTGAAAACTGTGATGAAAATTAAAGGCTATGATTTTTTAAGGGTTATGTCTGAGGTAGGCTAAATTTTCCTCAAATGTAAATGGCATAGATATACATTATAAATATGCAAAAAATAAAGGATGAAGGAAGCAAGAAAGAAAAAATGGAAGGAAAGAGACCTTTGAGACAACAACACAAACATAGGAAGCAAAGCAAAAGTTGATCTGGATATAACTTTTAACAACTTAAAGATCAGGAAATATCTTCTCAATATTGGGGATATGGAAATATCCTTTGTAGGCAGCACAATCATCAAGAAAAATACAGACTCTCTCTGTCTGTCTGTCTGTCTGTCTGTCTGTCTGTCTCTCTCTCTCTCTCTCTCTCTCTCTCTCTCTCTCTCTCTCTCTCTCACACACACACACACACACACACACACACTCACACACACACACACCCATATACATACACATACACATACACATAAGGATCTGTGATTTGCTAAAGAAAGATACCCCAGACTCAAATAGTTTGTAAATGCAGAGTATTTTATTCTGCTTCAGTCCAGCATGCTGGGGTCTCCCATTGCAAGGTAGAGACAACCAAGTGTCAAACAAAGGCCTGATTTAAAGAACATTAGGGGATCCAGGGTATGTGACCTTTATCTTACTCCATCTCTAGGGATATTCCATTACTAGGGTTTATGGTCTGGAAATTGTTGCTGACCCCTTGCCCTTGCTTCAGGCCAGGTGGCTGGGCAGCTTCTGAAGGGAGGATAGTTTCTACCTAGCTGTGTGAAGCCTGGGCTTTTATCCTAATAACTGACTTGCCTGGCCATGCCTGAACTTGCCCAGTTCTTAGTCCTAGACTGCTAGCTAGATTGCTCCCCAGAAAACACCATATTCTGAGCTATCCCAAAGATCCTCTGCACTCAGAGCAGTTGGTGAGAACCCTCTTTCCAAAGTCCCAGAGCTGCTGCTGAGAACCCAGTGGATTCCAGACACTATCACCCCCAAAACCTCTGGCCACCAAATACTACTCTCTTTTTGCCTGGTACTTTCTCCTGTAGTAAACTGCTAGCTGGACTGCTCCTCTGAAGATACCATATCCTGAGCGATCCCAGAATATCCCCTGCACTCAGAGCAGTTGGTAAGAAGGGTACCCCTTCCCCGAAGTCCCAGAGCTGCCACTGGGAGCCCAATGGACTAGGGAACCATCACCCCCCAACTCCCCCCAATGAATACCACTCCCCTTCTGCCTAGCAATATATTATAAAAACAATATTAATATCTTCTATAAGGAAAAACCACCTGTATATTAATCAAAGGCAGGGATTTCATTTTGTGTAAGACTCTAATTTGATCTTAACAAGTATTTCATCTATGTTCTTATTCCTTGGGCTCCAGGTGGTAGTCTTCTTGTTTTTTTTTTTTTTTCCTTCCAATGTGCTGTAGACAGTAGATAGTCTCAGACATCTGTCATGTCTGCATTTTTTCTTCACATTAACCATTTCCAAGATTTCAGAATTCTGAGGACACATAGTACTTCTAATAAGATCCTGCTATAACGGCTTTTTCTAAAGCAAACTAATATTTCATTGTCTCATAATAAACAACTGAACCAATTGATTATGGTCATATTTATCACATGTGCTAAACATTTCTCTTTTACATATCATACATTAGTGCTGTGAAATATTTCTATTCTCCGTACATATAAGGAAGGTGCTCATTCTGGGATATTAGCATAGCCTACTCTTGTTAGTGAGTCGTGGAAGGCAATAGAGAGCATTCATAAGTGGGAAACGCATGCTCCTTCTAGTCTGCATTCCTCACTAGGTACATTAAACTCTAGCTTGTTTTGATTGACAGGTGTTCTGCCTATTTTTAATCACTCCTTTAAAAATGCACCTTGTAAAAAGGCAATACTTACTGCTTTAGGAAGTAGTTCTCTGTATTTCAATGCAACTACCAACAAATATTTAACTAATTTCTACTTCCTAAACAGTGAAATTTAATATATAAGAATCATACCCAGAAGCTGGAAAGAACCCAGATGTCCCTCAACAGAGGAATGGATTCAGAAGATGTGGTATATTTACACAATGGAATACTACTCTGCAATTAAAAACAATGAATTCACGAAATTCTTAGGAAAATGGTCAGAACTGGAAAATATCATCCTTAGTAAGGTAACCCTTACTAAGAAACACAAAAGAACACACATGGTATGCAGTCACTGATAAGGGGATATTAACCCAGAATCTCAGAATATCCTAGACACAATTCGCATATCAATAGATTTCCAAGAAAATGGAAGGAGAGACCCCTGGTCCTGGAAAACTGGATGTAGGAGAATGACAGAACAGAGAAGCGAGAGGGGGTTGAATGGGGAAAAGAGGGAGGGAAGGGGGCTTGTGGGACTTTCGGGGAGGGAGGAAATGGGAAAGGGGAAATGATTTTGAATGTAAATAAAAAACTTAGAAAATAAAAAAAAAAAGAATCATGGACTTAAAAGTGACTATGACAGTTTAACATTTAATAATAATTTAATATACCTCTTAAAATGTAAATCGCTCTTTTTGCAGTAATCAATGAATATCTTTATACAAATTTTGAACCTCTAATATATGGGCTATTTATTCATTAATAATGAATACAAATAAATATATGAGAAATTTTTTTTAGTTTCTGTTAATACACTAAGTTAAAGAACCAAATTTATCAGCTTAAATCATACTAATCAACTGTAGTTTTTAATACAATTAAGAAATACAGATTTTTCACTTCCAGAATAAACCAAAAGTGTTTGATATTCTATAATGAGAACAATCATTGTGTTTTTGTTAATTCCAGTGAAACTGAGAGTAAAGCCTAGGAAGACATTACACTATTATAGAAGAAACAGAACATAAAATGAAATCATATTCAGGAGAACATGAGTTAACAGGTAGAAGCCTTTAAAAAGGAAACACAAAAATCCCTTAAAGAAATAGAGGAGAACATGGGTCAACAAGCAGAACTTCTGAAAGAAGAAACACAAAAATCCCTTAAAGAATTACAGGAAAACACAAACAAACAAGTGAAGGAATTGAACAAATCCATCCAGAATCTAAAAACAGAAGTAGAAACAACTAAGAAAACACAAAGGGGGACAATTTTGGAGATAGAAAACCTTGAAAAGAAATCAGGAGTTATAGATGCAAATATCAACAACAATATACAAGAGATAGAAGAAAGAATCTCAGGTGCTGAACATAGCATAGAAAGCATTGAATCAACAGTCAAAGAAAATGCAAAATGCAAAAAGCTTTTACCCCAAAACATCCAGGAAATCCCATACACAATGAGAAGACCAAACCTAAGGATTATAGGTATAGAAGAGAGCGAGGATTTACTACTTAAAGGTCCAATAAATATCTTCAACAAAATTGTAGAAGAAAACTTCCCTAACCTAAAGAGAGAGGTGCCCATGAACATACAAGAAGCCTACAGAACTCCAAACAGACTGGACCAGAACAGAAGAAATACTTCCAGTCACATGATAATCAAAACACCAAATGTACTAAACAAAGAAAGAATATTAAAAGCAGTAAGAGAAAAAGGCCAAGTAATATATAAAGGAAGAACTATCAGAATTACACTAGACATATCACCAGAGACCATGAAAGCTATAAGATCCTGGGCAGATCTCTTACAAATCCTAATAGAACACAAATGCCAGTCCTGACTACTATACCCAGCAAAACTCTCAATCACCATACATGGAGAAACCAAAAAATTCCACTACAAAATCAAATTTACACAATATCTTTCCACAAATCCAGCCCTACAAAGGATAATAGATGGAAAACATCAATATAAGGAGGTCAACTACACCCTAGAAAAAAAAAATAGTAATCTTCTTTCAACAAACCCAAAAGAAGATAACCACTCAAACATAAGAATAACATCACAAATAACTGGAAGCAACAATCACTATTCCTTAATATTTCTTAACATCAATGGACTCAATTCTCCAACACTCCACTCTCCTCAATGGATTGATCAGGGAAACAGAAACAAAACAGAGACACAGTGAAACTAATTGAAGTTTTGGACCAAATAGATTTAACATATATATATATATATATATATATATATATATATATATGTATATATATATATATATATATATATATATACATATATATATATATATATATATATATATATGTATATATATATATATATATATATATATATACATATATATATATATATATATATATATATATGGAGAGAGAGAGAGAGAGAGAGAGAGAGAGAGAGAGAGAGAGAGAGAGAACATTTCATCCTAAATCAAAAGAATATACCTGGGGGCTGAAGAGATGGCTCAGTGGTTAAGAGCACTGACTGCTCTTCCAAAGGTCCTGAGTTCAAATCCCAGCAACCACATGGTGGCTCACAACCATCCATAACGAGATCTGATGCCCTCTTTTGGGGGTATCTGAAGACAGCTACAGCGTACTTAGATATAATAAATAAATAAATCTTAAAAAAAAAAAGGGCAGTGGTGGCGCACGCCTTTAGTCCCAGCACTTGGGAGGCAGAGGCAGGTGGATTTCTGAGTTCGAGGCCAGCCTGGTTCCAGGACAGCCAGGGCTACACAGAGAAACCCTGTCTCGAAAAACCAAAAAAAAAAAAAGAATGTACCTTCTTCTCAGCACTTCATGGTATCTTCTCCAAAATCAACCATATAACTGGTCACAAAACAGACCTCAATGGATATAAGAATATTGAACTAACTCTATGCCTCCTATCAGATAACTATGGAGTAAGGGTCGTCTTCAATAGCAGCCAAAACAACAGAAATCCCACATACACATGGAAGCTGAAACAGTGCTCTATTCAATGATACCTTGGTCAAGGAAGAAATAAAGGAAGTAAATGAAAGACTTTTTAGAATTTAATGAAAATGAAGGCACAACATACCCAAACTTATGGGACACAATGAAAGCAGTGCTAAGAGGAAAAATCATATTCAGAGTCAAATAGAAGAGCTACCACTTTGCTTTCTCTTAATTAATAATTTATTTAAACATAAAATTATTCAAAACTCATTCAGGTAAGAATTATTTATTGGTGATCTTAGCAATGGTAGACTCATTGCTAATTTTTAAGATTCCATAGTGAATTCAGAATAAACTTGTTTATGTGGAGTTCATCTTCTTACAGGAGGACATGATGACTCAAAACTCAATAGCACAGGTTGGGTGGCAGGACAAAATGAAAAATCAAGCGAAGTTGAAAATGTATTAAAATATCACACCAAGGATAACAGTTTGAAGACGGAATGAGAAAAAATGTTAGATGTGAAGTGACATTGGTCAAGGTTTAAAGAGTCAATACTGATGCTAAATGCATAGAAAAAACTGTGCAAACTTCTCTGAGAAAAACTGTTTAGAGATTTTGAGAACTGCCAAGGAAACCACAGGAATTGTGCATGACTTCTTAACAGGGTGTGGAAAGAAGTTAAAAAAAGAAGTAAAATAAGGAAAGGTCAAGGCTACTATTCTTTCCCTATCTATTCAATACAGTACTTGAGGTTCTAGCCAGACTAATAAGACAAGGAAAGATATCAAGGAAATACAGTTCAGAAAAGAAGATGTTAAGGTACCACTATTAGGCAGATGATGTGATAGTTTACATAGACAACTTCAAAAATTCTACCAGAGAATACCTACAGCTAATAAACACTTTCAGCAATTTGGCTGGTTACAAATTAACTCAAAGCAATCAGTATTCTTCCTTATACAAAGGATAAACTGGCCAAGAAAGAAATTAGGAAAACAGCATGCTTTGCAAAAACTATAAATAATATAAAATATTTTGGTGTGACTCTAACCAAACAAGGGAAAGATCTGTATGACAAGAACTTCAAGTTCATGAAGAAAGAAATTGAAGAAGCTATCAGAAACTAGAAAGTTCTCCCATTTTCCTGTATAGGTAAGATTAACACAGTGAAAATGGCCACCTTATCAAAAGAAATATAGAGATTCAATGCAATTTTCATCAAAATTTCAACACAATTTTTTAGAGACCTTCAAAAAGCAATTACCAACTTAACATGGAAAAAAATATAGCCAAAACAATTCTGACAATAAAAGGAATTCAAGAGACAACACCAACCCTGAACTCAAGCTGTACTACAAATAAAAGTGATAAAAAGGGAAAGCGGAAATGATTTGGAATGTAAATAAAAAAAACTTAGAAAATAAATAAATTAAAAAAAACAAAAAAAACTGCATGGTATTGAAACAGACACATTGGTCAATGAAATCAAATTAAAGATCTATGGCACCTGAGTTTTGATAAAGAAGCCAAAACCATAAAATGGGGAAAAAGCATCTTCAACAAATGTAACAAATGTTGCTGGTCTAACTTGATGTCTACATGTAGAAGAATGCAAATAGATACATATTAATCATCCTGCACATAACTCCAAGTGGATTAAGGACCTCAACATACAACTGGATACAGGAAATCTGAAAGAAGAGAAAATGGGAAATACCCTTGAATGTATTGGTACAAGAGACAATTTTTATGTTCATAGATGGGAATCTTACTCAGGCCTCATCAGAGAATCTTTTTCCTAAAATAGATTGGTAAAATACTGATATCCATAGCTGGACATTGTGGAAATAGAAAAAGACTTTGGAACACAAGGCTTTAAATGGCATATCTCCATCAAATCTGTTCCCTCAGAGCTTTGACTACTCAATCGAAGAGGGAGCAGAAAGGATATAAAAGGCAGAGGTGATAGAGAGTATCAAGAGAACAAGGATCTCTAAATCAATTAAACAAGGCTCCTATGAACTTAATGAAAGTTTACCAACAATCACAGGGCCTTCACCAAAGTCTTTCAGTGAACAAATGGGTTTCTCTCTTCTGAGCTTTTTTTCTTCTGTTGGTTTGCCATGTCTATCTTCCCCTATTTTAATTTGTTACCTTTTTTTGTTATCTCTTAACAGCCTGTTCTTTTCTAATGATGGATAGGGACTAAATCCAGATGGGAAGCAAAGAGTGAGGAACTGAGAGGAGTGGAGTTAGGAACAGATGTAATTGAGAGATACAATATGAGAAAAGAATCTATTTTCAACAAATGGAAGACAAAACCAAAGGAGCAGCAACAGAAAAATAGTTAGGTCATGAGGAAACGTCTTAATCCACTCATGGCACTGCCATTTGAGAGGCCATGGAATTCTAAAGGGGCTGGGTCCTTGTGTCAAGAAGAAGGGCAGGGAAGTTGTGTTCCTTTAATGTATGTTATAACTTAGCTGTCTCCCTGCTCTGCTTCTTGGCCTCTGTGACATGTGTGCATACATCTAGCACTATGGTATTCCACATCGCCTCAGCTCCTAAGCATGGATCCGTCTGACCTTGAATGTAAACTACTGAAAATGTTAGCCAAAATAAATATTATTACTTTCAGGTAAGGTTTCCTAACACACCCATACACAGACAGTATTTAAAAAAAAAAATAAAGCCAGATTAAAACGATGATATTGATGGTCTCCAGACAACAAAGGCACACTTTTGGATCTGAAATGAATAGTGTTAAAAAGCTTGAAATGAAGGATAGAAAAATATATTGAAAAAAAAAGAAAGAAAGGAAAGAAGACTTTAGTGTGATAATAAAACATTCAGAAATAACCCCCTAACTATTGCATGTGAAAATAAAAAAAAAAATGCAATAAGCACATGCGGTCAGTATTCTTTAAAAAACAAAAACAAAACTATAGAACATTATGTGAAATTCTAAAAATACCTGTAAGAAATGCCAATCCTGTACCTGCATCCACTACTGCGTTCTGTGCAGATGGAATTGTATTTATGCATTATCATGCTGGTTTGATGGCTGATGTTAATTTAAAAAAAAAACTGCACCTGCTCATTTCCATTTTAGAAGAGGAAAATTTTTTACAATATTTACTTTTGTTAGAATAACATTTCCTAGACTTTTCAGTTTTGATAGTTGGTACTTTTTAAAAAATTCTCTGATAATTCTCTATTTAGGTGTTCTCTGTGGCTACTAAATTCAGATGACATTTTTATGATCGTAAATATTTGAATCTTCCAACACTGTTTGTATGTTATCCAGTTTGTTATATTTATGAAAAAAGCAATTAAATTGGAATTTTATAAAAAATAATTATTTTCATGATGAAAGAAAACAGAAGGGCCAGTTTCATATTAATAATTATTTATAATTCCATACTTTCTATGTTGAATTACCTAAAATTTGAAAGGAGCAAACCAATAATGTAATGGATATATAATATGTTAATTAATGCCCTTAATCAGAAAACATCTAGAAATGTATATAGGCAATGAGACTGTCATTTTCATAATTCTAAGAATGAAATATCAGCTATGTTCCAGTGGATGTATGTTAAGTTTTAAGGCTTAAATATTGTATATCCTTGTTGAAACACATTATATTGATAGTTTTTATCAAGCCAGTACAAGCACACGCCAGCCAGGTGCAAGCACTGAACTAATGAAAGCAGATCTTCCTCCATCAAAAACTAATTTATAGTCTCCTATGTACCAAGTAAACTAAGTAGATATTGAAACCTTGAATGAAATTGTAATATTTAATATCTACTATTAACTTGTTTTTATTGAGAATCACCATAGAAGCATACCCTTGGATTTGTCTATAGGGATGTTTCTAGAGTGCTTTGACAGAGGAAGGAAGACCTATACTTTGTGTGACAAGCACCATTGCATCGGCTGGTAGCCTACTCCAAATTAACAGGAGACAATAAAATGAACACAGGCATTCTCTTAGTGACCAGGGACACAATGTAAACAAGTCTCTGCCATCAAGTTTGTATACAGTGGCCTCTTCTTTAAGACATGATATGATGCCTTCTGGGGTGTATTTGTCAGTATCCATGACAACTAGAGCAAAAGGACATTGCTAAACAGGTCGATGATAATAGAGCCATTGACATACCCCAAGGAGTTGATGAAAGGCAGGTCAGGAAATCCCCTTGCAGGTGTTCTCTTTCCCAGTCACAAGTTATCT